>OX326949.1:16238107-16406365 GCA_946800315.1 Misopates orontium | reverse complement strand
GGCATGATTACATTAGTAATTAACACTTTGATGACAATTATTGTATAATTAGTAATTAAACTACTTTTTAATCATGATTTATACCTTGCTAAACATAATTACTAATTAAGTTTACTCAAATTACTAAGAAATCTATAGAAATAACTAATATATGCATTTTATTAAGTTAAGAATTACTATTAAGTTAATTAGTAACTAAGTTAAGAATTACTAATATATGCTTTAATTAAAGAGAAAAAACCAAAAAAAAAAAAAAAAGAAAAGAAAATTGGATATGGCATCCTATTTTTCGGATGCCATGCTTTAATTAAAGAAAAAAAAAACAAAAAATTAGAAAATTGGCTATGGCTACAGATTTTTTTGGAAGCTTGCCATGGTGTCAGAAAAATTTGACACCATGGCAGGCATCCAAAAAAATTTGTAGCCATGCTTCAAACGGATGAGATCATGCCACACGGCATGATCTGATCCATTAGATCATTATTTTTAATTTTTTCTTCTTTTCCTTCTCATGATTATATTAGTAATTAACACTTTTATGACAATTTTTGTATAATTAGTAATAAAACTATAAAATTCATAGTAATTTGATTAAAATTAATTAGTAATCAAGTTTAGCTAGGTAAATCATGATCATATATGTGTACTCATTCTATAATTAGTAGTAATTAGGAGAATTTCATTTTAATTAGGATAGTTTTAGTAATAGTGATGGATTTTATTTCAAAAATAAGGAAAAGTTAAGAAATATTATGGAATTTAGGATAAAACTAAAATTTAGGATAACATAGGAAAATTAGATTTGTAGGTTAACAAAATGCCTCGTGATTATATTAGTAATTAACACTTTTATGACAATTTTTGTATAATTAGTAATTAAACTATTAATTTCATAGTAATTTGAGTAAAATTAATTAGTAATTAAGTTTAGCTAAGTAAATCATGAATATATATGTGTACTCATTCTATAATTAGTAGTAATTAGGATAATTTCATTTTAATTAGTAAAAGTGTTGGATTTTGTTTTAAAAATTAGGAAAAATTAAGAAATATTATGGAATTTAGGGATAAAAAACTAAATTTTGGGATAACATAGGAAATTTAGATTTATAGTTTAATAAAATGGCATGATTACATTAGTAATTAACACTTTGATGACAATTATTGTATAATTAGTAATTAAACTACTTTTTAATCATGATTTATACCTTGCTAAACATAATTACTAATTAAGTTTACTCAAATTACTAAGAAATCTATAGAAATAACTAATATATGCATTTTATTAAGTTAAGAATTACTATTAAGTTAATTAGTAACTAAGTTAAGAATTACTAATATATGCTTTAATTAAAGAGAAAAAACCAAAAAAAAAAAAGAAAAGAAAATTGGCTACGGCATCCGATTTTTCGGATGCCTTGCTTTAATTAAAGAATAAAAACAAAAAATTAGAAAATTGGCTATGGCTACAGATTTTTTGGAAGCTTGCCATGGTGTCAGAAAAATTTGACACCATGGCAGGCATCCAAAAAATTTGTAGCCATGCTTCAACGGATGAGATCATGCCACACGGCATGATCTGATCCATTAGATCATTATTTTTAATTTTTTCTCTTCTTTTCCTTCTCATGATTATATTAGTAATTAACACATTTATGACAATTTTTGTATAATTAGTAATAAAACTATAAAATTCATAGTAATTTGATTAAAATTAATTAGTAATCAAGTATAGCTAGGTAAATCATGATCATATATGTGTACTCATTCTATAATTAGTAGTAATTAGGAGAATTTCATTTTAATTAGGATAGTTTTAGTAATAGTGATGGATTTTATTTCAAAAATAAGGAAAAGTTAAGAAATATTATGGAATTTAGGATAAAACTAAAATTTAGGATAACATAGGAAAATTAGATTTGTAGGTTAACAAAATGCCTCGTGATTATATTAGTAATTAACACTTTTATGACAATTTTTGTATAATTAGTAATTAAACTATAAATTTCATGGTAATTTGAGTAAAATTAATTAGTAATTAAGTTTAGCTAAGTAAATCATGAATATATATGTGTACTCATTCTATAATTAGTAGTAATTAGGATAATTTCATTTTAATTAGTAAAAAGTGTTGGATTTTGTTTTAAAAATTAGGAAAAATTAAGAAATATTATGGAATTTAGGGATAAAAACTAAATTTTGGGATAACATAGGAAATTTAGATTTATAGTTTAATTAAATGGCATGATTACATTAGTAATTAACACTTTGATGACAATTATTGTATAATTAGTAATTAAACTACTTTTTAATCATGATTTATACCTTGCTAAACATAATTACTAATTAAGTTTACTCAAATTACTAAGAAATCTATAGAAATAACTAATATATGCATTTTATTAAGTTAAGAATTACTATTAAGTTAATTAGTAACTAAGTTAAGAATTACTAATATATGCTTTAATTAAAGAGAAAAAACCAAAAAAAAAAAAAAAAGAAAAGAAAATTGGCTACGGCATCCGATTTTTTCGGATGCCTTGCTTTAATTAAAGAATAAAAACAAAAAATTAGAAAATTGGCTATGGCTACAGATTTTTTGGAAGCTTGCCATGGTGTCAGAAAAATTTGACACCATGGCAGGCATCCAAAAAATTTGTAGCCATGCTTCAACGGATGAGATCATGCCACACGGCATGATCTGATCCATTAGATCATTATTTTTAATTTTTTCTTCTTTTCCTTCTCATGATTATATTAGTAATTAACACATTTATGACAATTTTTGTATAATTAGTAATAAAACTATAAAATTCATAGTAATTTGATTAAAATTAATTAGTAATCAAGTATAGCTAGGTAAATCATGATCATATATGTGTACTCATTCTATAATTAGTAGTAATTAGGAGAATTTCATTTTAATTAGGATAGTTTTAGTAATAGTGATGGATTTTATTTCAAAAATAAGGAAAAGTTAAGAAATATTATGGAATTTAGGATAAAACTAAAAATTTAGGATAACATAGGAAAATTAGATTTGTAGGTTAACAAAATGCCTCGTGATTATATTAGTAATTAACACTTTTATGACAATTTTTGTATAATTAGTAATTAAACTATAAATTTCATGGTAATTTGAGTAAAATTAATTAGTAATTAAGTTTAGCTAAGTAAATCATGAATATATATGTGTACTCATTCTATAATTAGTAGTATTAGGATAATTTCATTTTAATTAGTAAAAGTGTTGGATTTTGTTTTAAAAATTAGGAAAAATTAAGAAATATTATGGAATTTAGGGATAAAAACTAAATTTTGGGATAACATAGGAAATTTAGATTATAGTTTAATTAAATGGCATGATTACATTAGTAATTAACACTTTGATGACAATTATTGTATAATTAGTAATTAAACTACTTTTTAATCATGATTTATACCTTGCTAAACATAATTACTAATTAAGTTTACTCAAATTACTAAGAAATCTATAGAAATAACTAATATATGCATTTTATTAAGTTAAGAATTACTATTAAGTTAATTAGTAACTAAGTTAAGAATTACTAATATATGCTTTAATTAAAGAGAAAAAACCAAAAAAAAAAAAAAGAAAAGAAAATTGGCTACGGCATCCGATTTTTCGGATGCCTTGCTTTAATTAAAGAATAAAAACAAAAAATTAGAAAATTGGCTATGGCTACAGATTTTTTGGAAGCTTGCCATGGTGTCAGAAAAATTTGACACCATGGCAGGCATCCAAAAAATTTGTAGCCATGCTTCAACGGATGAGATCATGCCACACGGCATGATCTGATCCATTAGATCATTATTTTTAATTTTTTCTTCTTTTCCTTCTCATGATTATATTAGTAATTAACACATTTATGACAATTTTTGTATAATTAGTAATAAAACTATAAAATTCATAGTAATTTGATTAAAATTAATTAGTAATCAAGTATAGCTAGGTAAATCATGATCATATATGTGTACTCATTCTATAATTAGTAGTAATTAGGAGAATTTCATTTTAATTAGGATAGTTTTAGTAATAGTGATGGATTTTATTTCAAAAATAAGGAAAAGTTAAGAAATATTATGGAATTTAGGATAAAACTAAAATTTAGGATAACATAGGAAAATTAGATTTGTAGGTTAACAAAATGCCTCGTGATTATATTAGTAATTAACACTTTTATGACAATTTTTGTATAATTAGTAATTAAACTATAAATTTCATGGTAATTTGAGTAAAATTAATTAGTAATTAAGTTTAGCTAAGTAAATCATGAATATATATGTGTACTCATTCTATAATTAGTAGTAATTAGGATAATTTCATTTTAATTAGTAAAAGTGTTGGATTTTGTTTTAAAAATTAGGAAAAATTAAGAAATATTATGGAATTTAGGGATAAAAACTAAATTTTGGGATAACATAGGAAATTTAGATTTATAGTTTAATTAAATGGCATGATTACATTAGTAATTAACACTTTGATGACAATTATTGTATAATTAGTAATTAAACTACTTTTTAATCATGATTTATACCTTGCTAAACATAATTACTAATTAAGTTTACTCAAATTACTAAGAAATCTATAGAAATAACTAATATATGCATTTTATTAAGTTAAGAATTACTATTAAGTTAATTAGTAACTAAGTTAAGAATTACTAATATATGCTTTAATTAAAGAGAAAAAACCAAAAAAAAAAAAAGAAAAGAAAATTGGCTACGGCATCCGATTTTTCGGATGCCTTGCTTTAATTAAAGAAAAAAAACAAAAAATTAGAAAATTGGCTATGGCTACAGATTTTTTGGAAGCTTGCCATGGTGTCAGAAAAATTTGACACCATGGCAGGCATCCAAAAAATTTGTAGCCATGCTTCAACGGATGAGATCATGCCACACGGCATGATCTGATCCATTAGATCATTATTTTTAATTTTTTCTTCTTTTCCTTCTCATGATTATATTAGTAATTAACACATTTATGACAATTTTTGTATAATTAGTAATAAAACTATAAAATTCATAGTAATTTGATTAAAATTAATTAGTAATCAAGTTTAGCTAGGTAAATCATGATCATATATGTGTACTCATTCTATAATTAGTAGTAATTAGGAGAATTTCATTTTAATTAGGATAGTTTTAGTAATAGTGATGGATTTTATTTCAAAAATAAGGAAAAGTTAAGAAATATTATGGAATTTAGGATAAAACTAAAATTTAGGATAACATAGGAAAATTAGATTTGTAGGTTAACAAAATGCCTCGTGATTATATTAGTAATTAACACTTTTATGACAATTTTTGTATAATTAGTAATTAAACTATAAATTTCATGGTAATTTGAGTAAAATTAATTAGTAATTAAGTTTAGCTAAGTAAATCATGAATATATATGTGTACTCATTCTATAATTAGTAGTAATTAGGATAATTTCATTTTAATTAGTAAAAGTGTTGGATTTTGTTTTAAAAATTAGGAAAAATTAAGAAATATTATGGAATTTAGGGATAAAAACTAAATTTTGGGATAACATAGGAAATTTAGATTTATAGTTTAATTAAATGGCATGATTACATTAGTAATTAACACTTTGATGACAATTATTGTATAATTAGTAATTAAACTACTTTTTAATCATGATTTATACCTTGCTAAACATAATTACTAATTAAGTTTACTCAAATTACTAAGAAATCTGTAGAAATAACTAATATATGCATTTTATTAAGTTAAGAATTACTATTAAGTTAATTAGTAACTAAGTTAAGAATTACTAATATATGCTTTAATTAAAGAGAAAAAACCAAAAAAAAAAAAAAAGAAAAGAAAATTGGCTATGGCATCCTATTTTTCGGATGCCATGCTTTAATTAAAGAAAAAAAAAACAAAAAATTAGAATATTGGCTATGGCTACAGATTTTTTGGAAGCTTGCCATGGTGTCAGAAAAATTTGACACCATGGCAGGCATCCAAAAAATTTGTAGCCATGCTTCAACGGATGAGATCATGCCACACGGCATGATCTGATCCATTAGATCATTATTTTTAATTTTTTCTTCTTTTCCTTCTCATGATTATATTAGTAATTAACACTTTTATGACAATTTTTGTATAATTAGTAATAAAACTATAAAATTCATAGTAATTTGATTAAAATTAATTAGTAATCAAGTTTAGCTAGGTAAATCATGATCATATATGTGTACTAATTCTATAATTAGTAGTAATTAGGTGAATTTCATTTTAATTAGGATAGTTTTAGTAATAGTGTTGGATTTTATTTCAAAAATAAGGAAAAGTTAAGAAATATTATGGAATTTAGGATAAAACTAAAATTTAGGATAACATAGGAAAATTAGATTTGTAGGTTAACAAAATGCCTCGTGATTATATTAGTAATTAACACTTTTATGACAATTTTTGTATAATTAGTAATTAAACTATAAATTTCATAGTAATTTGAGTAAAATTAATAAGTAATTAAGTTTAGCTAAGTAAATCATGAATATATATGTGTACTCATTCTATAATTAGTAGTAATTAGGATAATTTCATTTTAATTAGTAAAAGTGTTGGATTTTGTTTTAAAAATTAGGAAAAGTTTAGAAATATTATGGAATTTAGGGATAAAAACTAAATTTTGGGATAACATAGGAAAATTAGATTTATAGTTTAATTAAATGGCATGATTACATTAGTAATTAACACTTTGATGACAATTATTGAATAATTAGTAATTAAACTACTTTTTAATCATGATTTATACCTTGCTAAACATAATTACTAATTAAGTTTACTCAAATTACTAAGAAATCTATAGAAATTACTAATATATACATTTTATTAAGTTAAGAATTACTATTAAGTTAATTAGTAACTATGTTAAGAATTACTAATATATGCTTTAATTAAAGAGAAAAAACCAAAAAAAAAAAAAGAAAAGAAAATTGGCTATGGCATCCGATTTTTCGGATGCCTTGCTTTAATTAAAGAAAAAAAAACAAAAAATTAGAAAATTGGCTATGGCTACAGATTTTTTGGAAGCTTGCCATGGTGTCAGAAAAATTTGACACCATGGCAGGCATCCAAAAAATTTGTAGCCATGCTTCAACGGATGAGATCATGCCACACGGCATGATCTGATCCATTAGATCATTATTTTTAATTTTTTATTCTTTTCCTTCTCATGATTATATTAGTAATTAACACTTTTATGACAATTTTTGTATAATTAGTAATAAAACTATAAAATTCATAGTAATTTGATTAAAATTAATTAGTAATCAAGTGTAGCTAGGTAAATCATGATCATATATGTGTACTAATTCTATAATTAGTAGTAATTAGGTAAATTTCATTTTAATTAGGATAGTTTTAGTAATAGTGTTGGATTTTATTTCAAAAATAAGGAAAAGTTAAGACATATTATGGAATTTAGGATAAAACTAAAATTTAGGATAACATAGGAAAATTAGATTTGTAGGTTAACAAAATGCCTCGTGATTATATTAGTAATTAACACTTTTATGACAATTTTTGTATAATTAGTAATTAAACTATAAATTTCATAGTAATTTGAGTAAAATTAATTAGTAATTAAGTTTAGCTAAGTAAATCATGATTATATATGTGTACTCATTCTATAATTAGTAGTAATTAGGATACTTTCATTTTAATTAGTAAAAGTGTTGGATTTTGTTTTAAAAATTAGGAAAAGTTAAGAAATGTTATGGAATTTAGGGATAAAACTAAAATTTAGAATAACATAGGAAAATTTGATTTATAGTTTAATCAAATGGCATGATTACATTAGTAATTAACACTTTGATGGCAATTATTGTATAATTAGTAATTGAACTACTTTTTAATCATGATTTATACCTTGCTAAACATATTTACTAATTAAGTTTACTCAAATTACTATGAAATCTATAGAAATTACTAATATATGCTTTTCATTGAGTTAAGAATTACTATTAAGTTAATTAGTAACTAAGTTAAAAATTACTAATATATGCTTTAATTAAAGAGAAAAAACCAAAAAAAAAAGAAAAGAAAATTGGCTATGGCATCCGATTTTTCGGATGCCTTGCTTTAATTAAAGAAAAAAAAACAAAAAATTAGAAAATTGGCTATGGCTACAGATTTTTTGGAAGCTTGCCATGGTGTCAGAAAAATTTGACACCATGGCAGGCATCCAAAAAATTTGTAGTCATGCTTCAACGGATGAGATCATGCCACACGGCATGATCTGATCCATTAGATCATTATTTTTAATTTTTTATTCTTTTCCTTCTCATGATTATATTAGTAATTAACACTTTTATGACAATTTTTGTATAATTAGTAATAAAACTATAAAATTCATAGTAATTTGATTAAAATTAATTAGTAATCTAGTTTAGCTAGGTAAAGCATGATCATATATGTGTACTCATTCTATAATTAGTAGTAATTAGGAGAATTTCATTTTAATTAGGATAGTTTTAGTAATAGTGATGGATTTTATTTCAAAAATAAGGAAAAGTTAAGAAATATTATGGAATTTAGGATAAAACTAAAATTTAGGATAACATAGGAAAATTAGATTTGTAGGTTAACAAAATGCCTCGTGATTATATTAGTAATTAACACTTTTATGACAATTTTTGTATAATTAGTAATTAAACTATAAATTTCATAGTAATTTGAGTAAAATTAATTAGTAATTAAGTTTAGCTAAGTAAATCATGAATATATATGTGTACTCATTCTATAATTAGTAGTAATTAGGATAATTTCATTTTAATTAGTAAAAGTGTTGGATTTTGTTTTAAAAATTAGGAAAAGTTAAGAAATATTATGGAATTTAGGGATAAAAACTAAATTTTGGGATAACATAGGAAAATTAGATTTATAGTTTAATTAAATGGCATGATTACATTAGTAATTAACACTTTGATGACAATTATTGTATAATTAGTAATTAAACTACTTTTTAATCATGATTTATACCTTGCTAAACATAATTACTAATTAAGTTTACTCAAATTACTAAGAAATCTATAGAAATAACTAATATATGCATTTTATTAAGTTAAGAATTACTATTAAGTTAATTAGTAACTAAGTTAAGAATTACTAATATATGCTTTAATTAAAGAGAAAAAACCAAAAAAAAAAAAAAGAAAAGAAAATTGGCTACGGCATCCGATTTTTCGGATGCCTTGCTTTAATTAAAGAAAAAAAACAAAAAATTAGAAAATTGGCTATGGCTACAGATTTTTTGGAAGCTTGCCATGGTGTCAGAAAAATTTGACACCATGGCAGGCATCCAAAAAATTTGTAGCCATGCTTCAACGGATGAGATCATGCCACACGGCATGATCTGATCCATTAGATCATTATTTTTAATTTTTTCTTCTTTTCCTTCTCATGATTATATTAGTAATTAACACATTTATGACAATTTTTGTATAATTAGTAATAAAACTATAAAATTCATAGTAATTTGATTAAAATTAATTAGTAATCAAGTTTAGCTAGGTAAATCATGATCATATATGTGTACTCATTCTATAATTAGTAGTAATTAGGAGAATTTCATTTTAATTAGGATAGTTTTAGTAATAGTGATGGATTTTATTTCAAAAATAAGGAAAAGTTAAGAATTATTATGGAATTTAGGATAAAACTAAAATTTAGGATAACATAGGAAAATTAGATTTGTAGGTTAACAAAATGCCTCGTGATTATATTAGTAATTAACACTTTTATGACAATTTTTGTATAATTAGTAATTAAACTATAAATTTCATAGTAATTTGAGTAAAATTAATTAGTAATTAAGTTTAGCTAAGTAAATCATGATTATATATGTGTACTCATTCTATAATTAGTAGTAATTAGGATACTTTCATTTTAATTAGTAAAAGTGTTGGATTTTGTTTTAAAAATTAGGAAAAGTTAAGAAATGTTATGGAATTTAGGAATAAAACTAAAATTTAGAATAACATAGGAAAATTTGATTTATAGTTTAATCAAATGGCATGATTACATTAGTAATTAACACTTTGATGGCAATTATTGTATAATTAGTAATTGAACTACTTTTTAATCATGATTTATACCTTGCTAAACATATTTACTAATTAAGTTTACTCAAATTACTATGAAATCTATAGAAATTACTAATATATGCTTTTCATTGAGTTAAGAATTACTATTAAGTTAATTAGTAACTAAGTTAAAAATTACTAATATATGCTTTAATTAAAGAGAAAAAACCAAAAAAAAAAGAAAAGAAAATTGGCTATGGCATCCGATTTTTCGGATGCCTTGCTTTAATTAAAGAAAAAAAAACAAAAAATTAGAAAATTGGCTATGGCTACAGATTTTTTGGAAGCTTGCCATGGTGTCAGAAAAATTTGACACCATGGCAGGCATCCAAAAAATTTGTAGTCATGCTTCAACGGATGAGATCATGCCACACGGCATGATCTGATCCATTAGATCATTATTTTTAATTTTTTATTCTTTTCCTTCTCATGATTATATTAGTAATTAACACTTTTATGACAATTTTTGTATAATTAGTAATAAAACTATAAAATTCATAGTAATTTGATTAAAATTAATTAGTAATCTAGTTTAGCTAGGTAAAGCATGATCATATATGTGTACTCATTCTATAATTAGTAGTAATTAGGAGAATTTCATTTTAATTAGGATAGTTTTAGTAATAGTGATGGATTTTATTTCAAAAATAAGGAAAAGTTAAGAAATATTATGGAATTTAGGATAAAACTAAAATTTAGGATAACATAGGAAAATTAGATTTGTAGGTTTACTAATTAAGTTTACTCAAATTACTATGAAATCTATAGAAATTACTAATATATGCTTTTCATTGAGTTAAGAATTAGTATTAAGTTAATTAGTAACTAAGTTAAAAATTACTAATATATGCTTTAATTAAAGAGAAAAAACCAAAAAAAAAAGAAAAGAAAATTGGCTATGGCATCCGATTTTTCGGATGCCTTGCTTTAATTAAAGAAAAAAAAACAAAAAATTAGAAAATTGGCTATGGCTACAGATTTTTTGGAAGCTTGCCATGGTGTCAGAAAAATTTGACACCATGGCAGGCATCCAAAAAATTTGTAGTCATGCTTCAACGGATGAGATCATGCCACACGGCATGATCTGATCCATTAGATCATTATTTTTAATTTTTTATTCTTTTCCTTCTCATGATTATATTAGTAATTAACACTTTTATGACAATTTTTGTATAATTAGTAATAAAACTATAAAATTCATAGTAATTTGATTAAAATTAATTAGTAATCTAGTTTAGCTAGGTAAAGCATGATCATATATGTGTACTCATTCTATAATTAGTAGTAATTAGGAGAATTTCATTTTAATTAGGATAGTTTTAGTAATAGTGATGGATTTTATTTCAAAAATAAGGAAAAGTTAAGAAATATTATGGAATTTAGGATAAAACTAAAATTTAGGATAACATAGGAAAATTAGATTTGTAGGTTAACAAAATGCCTCGTGATTATATTAGTAATTAACACTTTTATGACAATTTTTGTATAATTAGTAATTAAACTATAAATTTCATAGTAATTTGAGTAAAATTAATTAGTAATTAAGTTTAGCTAAGTAAATCATGAATATATATGTGTACTCATTCTATAATTAGTAGTAATTAGGATAATTTCATTTTAATTAGTAAAAGTGTTGGATTTTGTTTTAAAAATTAGGAAAAGTTAAGAAATATTATGGAATTTAGGGATAAAAACTAAATTTTGGGATAACATAGGAAAATTAGATTTATAGTTTAATTAAATGGCATGATTACATTAGTAATTAACACTTTGATGACAATTATTGTATAATTAGTAATTAAACTACTTTTTAATCATGATTTATACCTTGCTAAACAAAATTACTAATTAAGTTTACTCAAATTACTAAGAAATCTATAGAAATAACTAATATATGCATTTTATTAAGTTAAGAATTACTATTAAGTTAATTAGTAACTAAGTTAAGAATTACTAATATATGCTTTAATTAAAGAGAAAAAACCAAAAAAAAAAAAAGAAAAGAAAATTGGCTACGGCATCCGATTTTTCGGATGCCTTGCTTTAATTAAAGAAAAAAAACAAAAAATTAGAAAATTGGCTATGGCTACAGATTTTTTGGAAGCTTGCCATGGTGTCAGAAAAATTTGACACCATGGCAGGCATCCAAAAAATTTGTAGCCATGCTTCAACGGATGAGATCATGCCACACGGCATGATCTGATCCATTAGATCATTATTTTTAATTTTTTCTTCTTTTCCTTCTCATGATTATATTAGTAATTAACACATTTATGACAATTTTTGTATAATTAGTAATAAAACTATAAAATTCATAGTAATTTGATTAAAATTAATTAGTAATCAAGTTTAGCTAGGTAAATCATGATCATATATGTGTACTCATTCTATAATTAGTAGTAATTAGGAGAATTTCATTTTAATTAGGATAGTTTTAGTAATAGTGATGGATTTTATTTCAAAAATAAGGAAAAGTTAAGAAATATTATGGAATTTAGGATAAAACTAAAATTTAGGATAACATAGGAAAATTAGATTTGTAGGTTAACAAAATGCCTCGTGATTATATTAGTAATTAACACTTTTATGACAATTTTTGTATAATTAGTAATTAAACTATAAATTTCATAGTAATTTGAGTAAAATTAATTAGTAATTAAGTTTAGCTAAGTAAATCATGATTATATATGTGTACTCATTCTATAATTAGTAGTAATTAGGATACTTTCATTTTAATTAGTAAAAGTGTTGGATTTTGTTTTAAAAATTAGGAAAAGTTAAGAAATGTTATGGAATTTAGGGATAAAACTAAAATTTAGAATAACATAGGAAAATTTGATTTATAGTTTAATCAAATGGCATGATTACATTAGTAATTAACACTTTGATGGCAATTATTGTATAATTAGTAATTGAACTACTTTTTAATCATGATTTATACCTTGCTAAACATATTTACTAATTAAGTTTACTCATTACTATGAAATCTATAGAAATTACTAATATATGCTTTTCATTGAGTTAAGAATTACTATTAAGTTAATTAGTAACTAAGTTAAAAATTACTAATATATGCTTTAATTAAAGAGAAAAAACCAAAAAAAAAAGAAAAGAAAATTGGCTATGGCATCCGATTTTTCGGATGCCTTGCTTTAATTAAAGAAAAAAAAACAAAAAATTAGAAAATTGGCTATGGCTACAGATTTTTTGGAAGCTTGCCATGGTGTCAGAAAAATTTGACACCATGGCAGGCATCCAAAAAATTTGTAGTCATGCTTCAACGGATGAGATCATGCCACACGGCATGATCTGATCCATTAGATCATTATTTTTAATTTTTTATTCTTTTCCTTCTCATGATTATATTAGTAATTAACACTTTTATGACAATTTTTGTATAATTAGTAATAAAACTATAAAATTCATAGTAATTTGATTAAAATTAATTAGTAATCTAGTTTAGCTAGGTAAAGCATGATCATATATGTGTACTCATTCTATAATTAGTAGTAATTAGGAGAATTTCATTTTAATTAGGATAGTTTTAGTAATAGTGATGGATTTTATTTCAAAAATAAGGAAAAGTTAAGAAATATTATGGAATTTAGGATAAAACTAAAATTTAGGATAACATAGGAAAATTAGATTTGTAGGTTAACAAAATGCCTCGTGATTATATTAGTAATTAACACTTTTATGACAATTTTTGTATAATTAGTAATTAAACTATAAATTTCATAGTAATTTGAGTAAAATTAATTAGTAATTAAGTTTAGCTAAGTAAATCATGAATATATATGTGTACTCATTCTATAATTAGTAGTAATTAGGATAATTTCATTTTAATTAGTAAAAGTGTTGGATTTTGTTTTAAAAATTAGGAAAAGTTAAGAAATATTATGGAATTTAGGGATAAAAACTAAATTTTGGGATAACATAGGAAAATTAGATTTATAGTTTAATTAAATGGCATGATTACATTAGTAATTAACATTTTGATGACAATTATTGTATAATTAGTAATTAAACTACTTTTTAATCATGATTTATACCTTGCTAAACAAAATTACTAATTAAGTTTACTCAAATTACTAAGAAATCTATAGAAATAACTAATATATGCATTTTATTAAGTTAAGAATTACTATTAAGTTAATTAGTAACTAAGTTAAGAATTACTAATATATGCTTTAATTAAAGAGAAAAAACCAAAAAAAAAAAAAAGAAAAGAAAATTGGCTACGGCATCCGATTTTTCGGATGCCTTGCTTTAATTAAAGAAAAAAAACAAAAAATTAGAAAATTGGCTATGGCTACAGATTTTTTGGAAGCTTGCCATGGTGTCAGAAAAATTTGACACCATGGCAGGCATCCAAAAAATTTGTAGCCATGCTTCAACGGATGAGATCATGCCACACGGCATGATCTGATCCATTAGATCATTATTTTTAATTTTTTCTTCTTTTCCTTCTCATGATTATATTAGTAATTAACACATTTATGACAATTTTTGTATAATTAGTAATAAAACTATAAAATTCATAGTAATTTGATTAAAATTAATTAGTAATCAAGTTTAGCTAGGTAAATCATGATCATATATGTGTACTCATTCTATAATTAGTAGTAATTAGGAGAATTTCATTTTAATTAGGATAGTTTTAGTAATAGTGATGGATTTTATTTCAAAAATAAGGAAAAGTTAAGAAATATTATGGAATTTAGGATAAAACTAAAATTTAGGATAACATAGGAAAATTAGATTTGTAGGTTAACAAAATGCCTCGTGATTATATTAGTAATTAACACTTTTATGACAATTTTTGTATAATTAGTAATTAAACTATAAATTTCATGGTAATTTGAGTAAAATTAATTAGTAATTAAGTTTAGCTAAGTAAATCATGAATATATATGTGTACTCATTCTATAATTAGTAGTAATTAGGATAATTTCATTTTAATTAGTAAAAGTGTTGGATTTTGTTTTAAAAATTAGGAAAAATTAAGAAATATTATGGAATTTAGGGATAAAAACTAAATTTTGGGATAACATAGGAAATTTAGATTTATAGTTTAATTAAATGGCATGATTACATTAGTAATTAACACTTTGATGACAATTATTGTATAATTAGTAATTAAACTACTTTTTAATCATGATTTATACCTTGCTAAACATAATTACTAATTAAGTTTACTCAAATTACTAAGAAATCTGTAGAAATAACTAATATATGCATTTTATTAAGTTAAGAATTACTATTAAGTTAATTAGTAACTAAGTTAAGAATTACTAATATATGCTTTAATTAAAGAGAAAAAACCAAAAAAAAAAAAAGAAAAGAAAATTGGCTATGGCATCCTATTTTTCGGATGCCATGCTTTAATTAAAGAAAAAAAAACAAAAAATTAGAATATTGGCTATGGCTACAGATTTTTTGGAAGCTTGCCATGGTGTCAGAAAAATTTGACACCATGGCAGGCATCCAAAAAATTTGTAGCCATGCTTCAACGGATGAGATCATGCCACACGGCATGATCTGATCCATTAGATCATTATTTTTAATTTTTTCTTCTTTTCCTTCTCATGATTATATTAGTAATTAACACTTTTATGACAATTTTTGTATAATTAGTAATAAAACTATAAAATTCATAGTAATTTGATTAAAATTAATTAGTAATCAAGTAATAAAACTATAAAATTCATATTAATTTGATTAAAATTAATGTGTACTCATTCTATAATTAGTAGTAATTAGGAGAATTTCATTTTAATTAGGATAGTTTTAGTAATAGTGATGGATTTTATTTCAAAAATAAGGAAAAGTTAAGAAATATTATGGAATTTAGGATAAAACTAAAATTTAGGATAACATAGGAAAATTAGATTTGTAGGTTAACAAAATGCCTCGTGATTATATTAGTAATTAACACTTTTATGACAATTTTTGTATAATTAGTAATTAAACTATTAATTTCATAGTAATTTGAGTAAAATTAATTAGTAATTAAGTTTAGCTAAGTAAATCATGAATATATATGTGTACTCATTCTATAATTAGTAGTAATTAGGATAATTTCATTTTAATTAGTAAAAGTGTTGGATTTTGTTTTAAAAATTAGGAAAAGTTTAGAAATATTATGGAATTTAGGGATAAAAACTAAATTTTGGGATAACATAGGAAAATTAGATTTATAGTTTAATTAAATGGCATGATTACATTAGTAATTAACACTTTGATGACAATTATTGTATAATTAGTAATTAAACTACTTTTTAATCATGATTTATACCTTGCTAAACATAATTACTAATTAAGTTTACTCAAATTACTAAGAAATCTATAGAAATTACTAATATATACATTTTATTAAGTTAAGAATTACTATTAAGTTAATTAGTAACTAAGTTAAGAATTACTATTATATGCTTTAATTAAAGAGAAAAAACCAAAAAAAAAAAAAGAAAAGAAAATTGGCTATGGCATCCGATTTTTCGGATGCCTTGCTTTAATTAAAGAAAAAAAACAAAAAATTAGAAAATTGGCTATGGCTACAGATTTTTTGGAAGCTTGCCATGGTGTCAGAAAAATTTGACACCATGGCAGGCATCTAAAAAATTTGTAGCCATGCTTCAACGGATGAGATCATGCCACACGGCATGATCTGATCCATTAGATCATTATTTTTAATTTTTTCTTCTTTTCCTTCTCATGATTATATTAGTAATTAACACTTTTATGACAATTTTTGTATAATTAGTAATAAAACTATAAAATTCATAGTAATTTGATTAAAATTAATTAGTAATCAAGTTTAGCTAGGTAAATCATGATCATATATGTGTACTAATTCTATAATTAGTAGTAATTAGGTGAATTTCATTTTAATTAGGATAGTTTTAGTAATAGTGATGGATTTTATTTCAAAAATAAGGAAAAGTTAAGAAATATTATGGAATTTAGGATAAAACTAAAATTTAGGATAACATAGGAAAATTAGATTTGTAGGTTAACAAAATGCCCCGTGATTATATTAGTAATTAACACTTTTATGACAATTTTTGTATAATTAGTAATTAAACTATAAATTTCATAGTAATTTGAGTAAAATTAATTAGTAATTAAGTTTAGCTAAGTAAATCATGAATATATATGTGTACTCATTCTATAATTAGTAGTAATTAGGATAATTTCATTTTAATTAGTAAAAGTGTTGGATTTTGTTTTAAAAATTAGGAAAAGTTAAGAAATGTTATGGAATTTAGGGATAAAACTAAAATTTAGAATAACATAGGAAAATTTGATTTATAGTTTAATCAAATGGCATGATTACATTAGTAATTAACACTTTGATGGCAATTATTGTATAATTAGTAATTGAACTACTTTTTAATCATGATTTATACCTTGCTAAACATATTTACTAATTAAGTTTACTCAAATTACTATGAAATCTATAGAAATTACTAATATATGCTTTTCATTGAGTTAAGAATTACTATTAAGTTAATTAGTAACTAAGTTAAAAATTACTAATATATGCTTTAATTAAAGAGAAAAAACCAAAAAAAAAAGAAAAGAAAATTGGCTATGGCATCCGATTTTTCGGATGCCTTGCTTTAATTAAAGAAAAAAAAACAAAAAATTAGAAAATTGGCTATGGCTACAGAATTTTTGGAAGCTTGCCATGGTGTCAGAAAAATTTGACACCATGGCAGGCATCCAAAAAATTTGTAGTCATGCTTCAACGGATGAGATCATGCCACACGGCATGATCTGATCCATTAGATCATTATTTTTAATTTTTTCTTCTTTTCCTTCTCATGATTATATTAGTAATTAACACTTTTATGACAATTTTTGTATAATTAGTAATAAAACTATAAAATTCATAGTAATTTGATTAAAATTAATTAGTAATCTAGTTTAGCTAGGTAAAGCATGATCATATATGTGTACTCATTCTATAATTAGTAGTAATTAGGAGAATTTCATTTTAATTAGGATAGTTTTAGTAATAGTGATGGATTTTATTTCAAAAATAAGGAAAAGTTAAGAAATATTATGGAATTTAGGATAAAACTAAAATTTAGGATAACATAGGAAAATTAGATTTGTAGGTTAACAAAATGCCTCGTGATTATATTAGTAATTAACACTTTTATGACAATTTTTGTATAATTAGTAATTAAACTATAAATTTCATAGTAATTTGAGTAAAATTAATTAGTAATTAAGTTTAGCTAAGTAAATCATGAATATATATGTGTACTCATTCTATAATTAGTAGTAATTAGGATAATTTCATTTTAATTAGTAAAAGTGTTGGATTTTGTTTTAAAAATTAGGAAAAGTTAAGAAATATTATGGAATTTAGGGATAAAAACTAAATTTTGGGATAACATAGGAAAATTAGATTTATAGTTTAATTAAATGGCATGATTACATTAGTAATTAACACTTTGATGGCAATTATTGTATAATTAGTAATTGAACTACTTTTTAATCATGATTTATACCTTGCTAAACATATTTACTAATTAAGTTTACTCAAATTACTATGAAATCTATAGAAATTACTAATATATGCTTTTCATTGAGTTAAGAATTACTATTAAGTTAATTAGTAACTAAGTTAAGAATTACTAATATATGCTTTAATTAAAGAGAAAAAACCAAAAAAAAAAAAAAAAAAAAAGAAAATTGGCTATGGCATCCGATTTTTCGGATGCCTTGCTTTAATTAAAGAAAAAAAATAAAAAATTAGAAAATTGGCTATGGCTACAGATTCTTTGGAAGCTTGCCATGGTGTCGGAAAAATTTGACACCATGGCAGTCATCCAAAAAATTTGTAGCCATGCTTCAACGGATGAGATCATGCCACACGGCATGATCTGATCCATTAGATCATTATTTTTAATTTTTTCTTCTTTTCCTTCTCATGATTATATTAGTAATTAACACTTTTATGACAATTTTTGTATAATTAGTAATAAAACTATAAAATTCATAGTAATTTAATTAAAATTAATTAGTAATTAAGTTTAGCTAGGTAAATCATGATCATATATGTGTACTCATTCTATAATTAGTAGTAATTAGGAGAATTTCATTTTAATTAGGATAGTTTTAGTAATAGTGTTGGATTTTATTTCAAAAATAAGGAAAAGTTAAGAAATATTATGGAATTTAGGATAAAACTAAAATTTAGGATAACATAGGAAAATTAGATTTGTAGGTTAACAAAATGCCTCGTGATTATATTAGTAATTAACACTTTTATGACAATTTTTGTATAATTAGTAATTAAACTATAAATTTCATAGTAATTTGAGTAAAATTAATTAGTAATTAAGTTTAGCTAAGTAAATCATGATTATATATGTGTACTCATTCTATAATTAGTAGTAATTAGGATAATTTCATTTTAATTAGTAAAAGTGTTGGATTTTGTTTTAAAAATTAGGAAAAGTTAAGAAATGTTATGGAATTTAGGGATAAAACTAAAATTTAGAATAACATAGGAAAATTTGATTTATAGTTTAATCAAATGGCATGATTACATTAGTAATTAACACTTTGATGACAATTATTGTATAATTAGTAATTGAACTACTTTTTAATCATGATTTATACCTTGCTAAACATATTTACTAATTAAGTTTACTCAAATTACTATGAAATCTATAGAAATTACTAATATATGCTTTTCATTGAGTTAAGAATTACTATTAAGTTAATTAGTAACTAAGTTAAAAATTACTAATATATGCTTTAATTAAAGAGAAAAAACCAAAAAAAAAAAAAAAAAGAAAAGAAAATTGGCTACGGCATCCGATTTTTCGGATGCCTTGCTTTAATTAAAGAAAAAAAACAACAAATTAGAAAATTGGCTATGGCTACAGATTTTTTGGATGCTTGCCATGGAGATTGTGAATAACACAAAAAGGACCAACATTTGTTGATTCACCAAAAGCACCAATAACGTGAAATGCATGTTTTAGAGCCTAAACGAATGGATTTGCCCAAAATAAGACAAATCTCTTGGAAGCTTGTAGGAAAGATTGTGAATAACACAAAAAGCACCAACGTTCGTTGATTCACCAAAACCACCAATAACGTGCAATGCATGTTTTAGATCCAAAACGTATGGATTCGCCCAAAATACGACACAACTCTTGGAAGCTTATAGGAAACATTGTGAATAACACAAAAATGACCAACAATCGTTGATTCACCAAAAGCACCAATAACTTGCAATGCAGGTTTTACAGCGTAAACGGATGGATTAGCCCAAGATAAGACACTAATCTTGGAAACTTATAGGAAGGATTATGAATAACACAAAAAGGAAAAACATTTGTTGGTTCATAAAAAGCACCAATAACGTGTAATGCATGGTTTAGAGCATAAACGAATGTATAAGAGACAACTCTTGGAAGCTTATAGGAAGGATTGTGTATAACACAAAAAGGACCAACATTCGTTGATTCACCAAAAGCACCAATAACTTGCAATGCATGTTTTAGAGCATAAACGATTGGATTTGCCAATATCAGACACAACTCTTGGAAGCTTATAGGAAAGATTGTGAATAACACAAAAAGGACTAACATTCGTTGATTCACCAAAAGCACCAATGACTTGCAATGCATGTTTTAGAGCCTTAACGAATAGATTTGCCCAAAATAAGACACAACTCTTGGAAGCTTATAGGAAAGATTGTGAATAACACAAAAAGGACCAACATTCGTTGATTCACTAAAAGCACAAATAACGTGCAATGCATGTTTTAGAGCCTAACGAATGGATAAGACACGACTTTTGGAAGCTTATAGGAAAGATTGTGAATGACACAAAAAGGACCAACATACGTTGATTCACCAAAAGCAGCAATAACTTGCAATGCATGTTTTAGAGCCTAAACGAATGGATTTATTTGAGGTTTCTTCGGTGACTCACCTTGCGAGAAGGCAATCTGATCATTGTCCATTGTTGTTCGAATTTATGAGGCAGCAAAGGAGGAGGAAATCTTGTTTTAGGTTTCAGAATATGTGGTTGCGGCATGGAGAGTTCAAAAGGATGGTGGAGGAGAATTGGAGGCTGCGTTGTCGGACTTCGGGTTTGAGAGGGCTTTGGGAGAAATTGAAACGGCTGCAGTTTAGGCTAAAGTCGTGGAATTGGAATGAGTTTGGGGATGTCAATGTGAAGGTGAAAGAGATGGAGGAAAGGGTGAAAAAGGCGGAGCTTGCTTTGACCGTGACCCTTCTGAGGTTAATTTGATTGATCTCAATAGGTGGAATGCTGAATTGACGTTGCGGGTTTCTATGCAAGAGGATATGTGGAAACAAAGGGCTGCTTGTAATTGGATGAGGGATGGTGAGAGAAACACAAAGTTTTATCAAGCTTGTGTGAAGAAAAGGAGGGCTCGGGGAAGAATCAATAAAATCTTGGTGGGGATCAATTGGTTGAGGGCCAAGATGAGTTGATGTCTTCGGCGGTGTCTCACTTTCAAAATTTTCTTGGGGGTGGGAATGAGGACTTAGAGCAGCATTCTTTGGATTTTATTCCTTCGTTGGTTTCAGAGGTGGAGAATCGGATGTTGGTGGAGTGCCCATCTATGGAAGAGGTTTTTGAAACTCTTTGTCGGATGCCAATGGATAGTGTGGCGGGTCCTGATGGCTACACGACAAAGTCTTTTCATGATTTTTGTGAGATTATTAAGGATGATGTTTACATGGCGGTCCAAGGGTTTTATGCGGGTAACGTTTTGCCTTTAGGATTCTCTAACACCACTATTGTGTTGATTCCTAAAAAGGCAAATCCGGAAAGGTGGAGTGATTTTCGGCCTATTAGTCTTTGTACAACTTTTTATAAGCTTTGTTCAAAGATTCTGAATGATAGGCTTGCTGCGGTGTTGCCTAGGATTATCTCTCCGAATCAAAGTGGTTTTATTAAAGGGAGGGCGATTGCGGATAATGTTTTGCTGGGCCAGGAGATGGTGCACTCTCTAAATGCTAAGACGAAAGGGCATAATTTGATCATCAAGTTGGACATGGAGAAAGCGTATGATAAAGTTTAATGGAGGTTCTTGATGGCCATGTTAGAAAAGTTTGGTTTTGGAGAGCAATGGCGGAAGTTGATTTACACATGCATCTCGTCAAGTCACTTCTCGATTTTAGTGAATGGTGAGAATGCAGGGTACTTTGCTTCGTCTCAGGGGTTGAGACAAGGTGACCCTATTTCTCCGGCTTTGTTTGTTATTGCAGCGGAGTTCCTCTCACGGGGCGTGGAGCAACTTATGGCGCAACATCCGGATATGTGTTTTGACACAAAGAAAAGGTTTAAGCTTTCTCATTTAGCTTATGCTGATGATTGTATGTTATTTTTGAAGGGATCTAAAAGGAGTGTTCGGAGGATGTGTAGGTTCCTTGAGCTTTATGGGGCTGTTTCGGGTCAAAAGGTGAACGTGCAAAAAAGTATGTTTATTTTGGGACGGCGTGCTTCGTCTTCTCGACGTCGGATGATACAAAGGCTGTCCGGTTTTTCACCAACGAGTTTGCCTTTAACTTATCTTGGAGTGCCTCTTTTTGTGGGACGTAGTAGGGCTGTCCATTTTGAGGGGATTATTGATAAGATTAGGGGTCATTTGAATGGCTGGAATCTGAATTTGTTGTCTCCTGGAGGTAGGATTACACTCATTAAATCAACATTGAGCACTATTCCTGTCTACTTTTTCCAGGTGATGCGTCCTACTAAGGGGGTGATCAAGAAAATGCATGGAATTTTTGCGAGGTTTTTATGGGGTGATTTTGAGACAAGAAAGCGGATGCATTGGGCATCTTGGAAGAAGGTGTGCAAGCCGGTTTTGGAGGGTGGCTTGGGCTTTCGGTCTCTTTGGGGTGTGGTGGATTCTTTCTCGATTAAGCTTTGGTGGAGGTTTCGGAAAATGGACAGCCTTTGGGCGTCTTGTTTGCATGGGTATTATTGTAAAAGGGCGTCTCCTTGGCTGGCTCGGGCGACGTCCCATAGTTCTTTGGTTTGGAAACGACTTGTGGAGGCGAGGGAGGCTGCTCTCAAAAGCAGATTTTTTGGCTTGTTGGAGAAGGTCATATCTCGTTTTGGCATGACCATTGGTGTGGCCCGGAGACATTAGCTTCACGTCAAAGGGTTAGGGGTCCAGTGGATGCTCGAGTTGCTGATTTTTTGGTTGATAGCCGTTGGAATGTGGCGCTCTTAAGGGAGAGGCTCGCCGAGGATTTGGTTGAGTCTATTTTGGAGATTCGGCCGAGTGTGGAGAAGAAGGATGTTCCGGTGTGGAAACCTTCTTCTAATGGATGTTTCTCGGCAAAATCTGCGTGGGAGTTGGTGAGAACTCCAAATGAACCGGTGGATGAGGCTAAGTGGTTTTGGCATAAATCGATTATGCCTCATATTTCGTTTTTTTGTTGGAAGTTGCACTTTGGGTGGATTCCTTCTGATAGTAATCTTCAGGCTAATGGTGTTTGTTTGGCTTCTAAGTGCCAATGTTGTCGAGAGGTGGAGTCGATTGATCATATTATTTGGTCAGGGGCGGCGGCTCGGCATGTTTGGAATTTTTTTGGGGGCCTCTTCAATGTCAATGTGCTTTGTACATTGAATGAGGCAAAGGTTGGATGGTTGAGTGGGGTCAAGCCGGGTCATGTTTGGGGCCTGATTCCGGTTTTGATCATTTGGTTTTTATGGGCTGCTCGTAATGACTCGAAGCATAGGATGATTCGCATTGTGCCGTCTAAGATCATTGGAAAGGTGTTGAGATACGTTGATACGATTCGTCTTATTGGGGTTAAGATTGGCTGGTCGGGCCGTTTTGAGGTTGGGAAGTTGTGGAAGTTTCAAAGAGTGGGACCGAGTGGTAAGGAGATTAAGGTGGTGGTTTGGCGTTGTCCGAGGTTTCCTTGGGTAAAGTTAAACACGGATGGTTGTTCTAGGGGGAATCCTGGGGGAGGCTGCTGGTGGTGGTGTTGTTCGGGATCATGAGGGCAATATTCTTTTTGCTTTTCATCACTATTTTGGTATTGGTACCAATATGGAGGCGGAAGCTTGGGGGCTGTTGCGTGGTTTTTTAAGGGTTCATGTTGAATTGGATGCACAAGTGTTGGTGACGTTGGTGGCTTCGGGCGGTTGTGGGAATTGGAAGATCGCCGCTTTGTTGCAAAGGATTCGGGTGCTTCTTTGTCAAATGGAAGTGAAGGTGTCGCATATCTTTCGGGAAGGAAATTCAGTAGCTGATCTATTGGCTAATGAAGCTTGTGATTTGAAGACCTTTGATAGTTTTGGTAGTGATAGATGTAGTCGTAAAGTGATTGGTTTAGCTTTGCTTGATTGTCGAGGTGTTCCTTACTTAAGGTTCCCTCATTAGTTCCTTTTTTGAGCTTTTTTGATGTTTGCTTTGATTTTTTGTAAGCGTCGAGAGTCCATTTTGGACTATCTCGACTAACTCTTGCTTTTGATTCTATGAAAGTTTCGGTTTCTTTAAAAAAAAAAAAAAACTCTTGGAAGATAATAGAAAAGATTGTGAATAACACAAAAAGGACAAGCATTTGTTGATTCACCAAAAGCACACCCATAACTTGCAATGCATGTTTTAGAGCCTAAACGAATGGATTTGTCCAAAATACAACACAACTATTAGAAGCTTATTGAAAAGATTGTGAATAACACAAAAAAGACTAAAAATTCGTTGATTCAGCAAAAGCACCAATAACTTGCAATGCATGTTTTAGAGTCTAAACAAATGGATTTACCCAAAATACGACACAACTCTTGGAAGCCTATAGGAAAGATTGTGAATAACACAAAAAGGACCAACATTCGTTGATTCACCAATAGCACCAATAACATGCAATGCATATTTTAGAGCCTAAACGAATGGATTTTCCCAAATAAGACACAAACTCTTGGAAACTTATAAGAAAGATTGTGAATAACACAAAAAGGACCAACATTCGTTGATTCACCCAAAGCACCAATAACGTGCAATGCATGTTGTTTTAGAGCCTAAACGAATGGCTTTGCCCAAAATTCGACACAACTCTTGGAAGATAATACAAAAGATTGTGAATAACACAAAAAGGACAAGCATTTGTTGATTCACCAAAAGCACACCCATAACTTGCAATGCATGTTTTAGAGCCTAAACGAATGGATTTGCCCAAAATAAGACACAACTTTTAGAAGCTTTGTTGGAAGTTGCACTTTGGGTGGATTCCTTCTGATAGTAATCTTCAGGCTAATGGTGTTTGTTTGGCTTCTCAGTGCCAATGTTGTCGAGAGGTGGAGTCGATTGATCATATTATTTGGTCAGGGGCGGCGGCTCGGCATGTTTGGAGTTTTTTTGGGGGCCTCTTCAATGTCAATGTGCTTTGTACATTGAATGAGGCAAAGGTTGGATGGTTGAGTGGGGTCAAGCCGGGTCATGTTCGGGGCCTGATTCCGGTTTTGATCATTTGGTTTTTATGGGCTGCTCGTAATGACTCGAAGCATAGGATGATTCGCATTGTGCCGTCTAAGATCATTGGAAAGGTGTTGAGATACGTTGATACGATTCGTCTTATTGGGGTTAAGATTGGCTGGTCGGGCCATTTTGAGGTTGGGAAGTTGTGGAAGTTTCAAAGAGTGGGGCCGAGTGGTAAGGAGATTAAGGTGGTGGTTTGGCGTTGTCCGAGGTTTCCTTGGGTAAAGTTAAACACGGATGGTTGTTCTAGGGGGAATCCGGGGGAGGCTGCTGGTGGTGGTGTTGTTCGGGATCATGAGGGCAATATTCTTTTTGCTTTTCATCACTATTTTGGTATTGGTACCAATATGGAGGCGGAAGCTTGGGGGCTGTTGCGTGGTCTGGAGCTGTGTTTTGAAAAGGGTTTTTTAAGGGTTCATGTTGAATTGGATGCACAAGTGTTGGTGACGTTGGTGGCTTCGGGCGGTTGTGGGAATTGGAAGATCGCCGCTTTGCTGCAAAGGATTCGGGTGCTTCTTTGTCAAATGGAAGTGAAGGTGTCGCATATCTTTCGGGAAGGAAATTCAGTAGCTGATCTATTGGCTAATGAAGCTTGTGATTTGAAGACCTTTGATAGTTTTGGTAGTGATAGATGTAGTCGTAAAGTGATTGGTTTAGCTTTGCTTGATTGTCGAGGTGTTCCTTACTTAAGGTTCCCCCATTAGTTCCTTTTTTCAGATTTTTTGATGTTTGGTTTGATTTTTTGTAAGCAGTCGAGAGTCTATTTTGGACTATCTCGACTAACTCTTGCTTTTGATTCTATGAAAGTTTCGGTTTCTTTTTAAAAAAAAAAAAAAAACTTTTAGAAGCTTATAGGAAAGATTGCGAATAACAAAAAAGGACCAACATTCGTTGATTCAGCAAAACAACCAATATCGTGCAAAGCATGTTTTGGAGTCTAAACGAATGGATTTGTCCAAAATACAACACAACTATTAGAAGCTTATTGAAAAGATTGTGAATAACACAAAAAGGACCAACATTCGTTGATTCACCAATAGCACCAATAACATGCAATGCATATTTTAGAGCCTAAACGAATGGATTTTCCCAAATAAGACACAACTCTTGGAAACTTATAAGAAAAATTGTGAATAACACAAAAAGGACCAACATTCGTTGATTCACCCAAAGCACCAATAACGTGCAATGCATGTTGTTTTAGAGCCTAAACGAATGGCTTTGACCAAAATACGCCACAACTCTTGGAAGATAATAGGAAAGATTGTGAATATAACAAAAAGGACAAGCCTTTGTTGATTCACCAAAAGCGCCTATAACGTGCAATGCATGTTTTAGAGCCTAAACGAATGGATTTGAAAAAACAACAACACAACTCTTGGAAGCTTATCGGAAAGATTGTGAATAACACAAAAAGGACTAACATTCTACGAATGGATTTTCCCAAATAAGACACAACTCTTGGAAACTTATAGGAAAGATTGTGAATAACACAAAAAGGACCAACATTCATTGATTCACCCAAAGCACCAATAACGTGCAATGCATGTTGTTTTAGAGCCTAAACGAATGGCTTTGCCCAAAATACAACACAACACTTGGAAGATAATAGGAAAGATTGTGAATAACACAAAAGGACAAGCATTTGTTGATTCACAAAAGCACCCATAACGTGCAATGCATGTTTTAGAGCCTAAACGAATGGTTTTGCCCAAATTAAGACACAACTTTTAGAAGCCTATAGGAAAGATTGTGAATACCAAAAAAGGACCAACATTCGTTGATTCAGCAAAAGTACCAATATCGTGCAAAGCATGTTTTAGAGTCTAAACGAATGAATTTGTCCAAAATACAACACAACTATTAGAAGCTTATAGAAAAGATTGTGTATAACACAAAAAAGACTAACATTCGTTGATTCACCAAAAGCACCAATAACTTGCAATGCATGTTTTAGAGCCTAAATGAATGGATTTACCAAAAATACGACACCACTCTTGGAAGCCTATAGGAAAGATTGTGAATAACACAAAAAGGACCAACATTCGTTGATTCACCAAAAGCACCAATAACATGCAATGCATATTTTAGGGCCTAAACGAATGGATTTTCCCAAATAAGACACAACTCTTGGAAACTTATAGGAAAGATTGTGAATAACACAAAAAGGTGGTCATTCGTTGATTAACCCAAAGCACGAATAACTTGCAATGCATGTTTTAGAGTCTAAACGAATGGATTTGTCCAAAATACAACACAACTATTGGAAGCTTATAGAAAAGATTGTGAATAACACAAAAAAGACTAACATTCGTTGATTCACCAAAAGCACCAATAACATGCAATGCATATTTTAGAGCCTAAACGAATGGATTTTCCCAAATAAGACACAAACTCTTGGAAACTTATAGGAAAGATTGTGAATAACACAAAAAGGACCAACATTCGTTGATTCACCCAAAGCACCAATAACGTGCAATGCATGTTGTTTGAGAGCCTAAACGAATGGCTTTGCCCAAAATACGACACAACTCTTGGAAGATAATAGGAAAGATTGTGAATAACACAAAAAGGACAAGCATTTGTTGATTCACCAAAAGCAACCATAACGTGCAATGCATGTTTTAGAGCCTAAACGAATTGATTTGAAAAAAAAAAAAGAACATAACTCTTGGAAGCTTATAGGAAACATTGTAAATAACACAAAAAGGACTAACATTCATTGATTTATCAAAACCACCACTAACTTGCAATACATGTTTTAGAGCCTAAACGAATGGATTAGCCCAAAATAAGACACAATTCTTGGAAGCTTATAGGATAGATTGTGAATAACACAAAAAGGACCAACATTCGTTGATTCACCAACAGCACCAGTAACGTGCAATGCATGTTTTAGAGCCTAAACGAATGGATAAGAGACAACTCTTGGAAGCTTATATGAAAGATTCTAAATAACACAAAAAGGACAAACATTCGTTGATTCACCAAAAGCACCAATAACTTGCAATGCATGTTTTAGAGCCTAAACGACTGGATTTGCCAAAATAAGACACAACTCTTGGAAGCTTATAGGAAAGATTGTGAATAACACAAAAGGACCATCATTCGTTGATTCAGCAAAAGCACCAATATCGTGCAAAGCATGTTTTAGAGTCTAAACGAATGGATTTGAAAAAAAAACAACACAACTCTTGGAAGCTTATCGGAAAGATTGTGAATAACACAAAAAGGACTAACATTCGTTGATTCACCAAACCACCAATAACTTGCAATGCATGTTTTAGAGCCTAAACGAATGGATTAGCCCAAAATAAGACACAATTCTTGGAAGCTTATAGGATAGATTGTGAATAACACAAAAAGGACCAACATTCGTAGATTCAGCAAAAGCACCAATAACTTGCAATGCATGTTTTAGAGCCTAAACGAATGGATTTGCCCAAAATAAGACACAACTTTTAGAAGCTTAAAAATAAGACACAACTCTTGGAAGCTAACTCGTGGATGCTTACAACTTTTTGAAGCTAAAGCTAAAAAAACGCTCTCTTCTCTCTCCTCCTTGGCGATTTTTCTCTCTCCTATCTAGGGTTTTGTGCGCGGCAATCAGCCGCCGTGCATGGAGGCCGAAGCCTCCGATCAGCATCGCTCGGTGGAGCAGCCACCGGGCACGTCCAATTTGCCGCCATGCGAGCCGGTGGCGCCGACTTCCGCCGTCAATATTCCGCCGGAAGTTGGCAATGCGCTTCTTCCGAGACGCCTTTTGATTTCTCAAGTGGTGCAGCCGTCGTCCGCTGCCGTTGAACAACCTAAAGATGGAAGTTTGCCAGAGTTTCCATCTCTGAAGGAGTCTTTTCCTAATAGGATTCGTGAGAAACCTATTGATGTTGGGGGAACAGGAAACTTGGATGGTAAGGACACTAGGGAATCCTCTAAAAACGTGGCTAAGGATGCATCTAAACCACAAAGTCGATCTTTCGTTCGTTTGTTTGATCATTCTCTTGTCGGGAAACGTGATCTTTCTCCTAGGGCTGTTAGTAAATCTTTTGAAGATGATCCGATTTTTGCATTGGGGAATAGATTAACTGAACCAAAAAAGGCGTTTACGTATCAAGGGAAACCGGCGATTCGTTTCAATAAAACTGATTTTGATTGTTTTTCGCAACAATTTAAGTATGCTCTTGTTGGAAAATTTTCTCATGGACGTCCGTCACCGGAGGATTTACAGAATTGGTTTTTAAAGTTGGGATTACGGGGATCTTTTTCGCTTGGTGACATTGATGTCCGCCATGTGTTTATTCAGATTACATTGGAGGATGATTCTACACGTTTGTGGTCGAGACAATCGTGGATGGTGCATGGTTTTCCTATGCGTGTTTTTAAGTGGTCTACAAGTTTTGATCCTAAGGCTGAATCTTCAGTGGTGCCGATTTGGGTTTCGTTGCCTCGGCTGCCAATCGTGATGCATCATAAGGAGGCGTTATTTGATATTGTTTCATTGATTGGTAAACCATTAAGGATTGATGAATCGACGGCCAAAGTTGTTCGTCCAAGTTGTGCTAGGGCTTGTGTTGAGATTGATCTTCTTGAATCTGAAGTTAAGGAAATTTACATTGATGGTCCGGAAGGGAGTTTTTGGCAAAAGGTGATTTATGGGGATCGTCCAAAATATTGCACGGTGTGCCATCATGTGGGGCATAGTTTGGAGTCATGCTATGTTGCCGGGAACAAAAAACCTCCGGGCAATCCACGTCGCCGGAGATCAAAATCCAGAGGTGGTGGGGGTCGAGTGGTTGATCGGCAAGGTGGAATACGTGGGCGAGAGGGGTCGGCGCAATCTGGGCGCGAGGGCCCGGCGCGCGCACCGGCAGGCCGCGATGGCCCGGCGCGCGATAGCGCCCGCCAAGGGCAGCTTGCGCTTGCGCGCAATTTGCGACCCGCGATGGGCGGGGCGATAGATGGTTCGGCAGCGGGGCCGTCAACTGTTGGTGGTCAGGTGGAGTTTTTGGGGGTTCAAGAGCCGGCACGTCTGGAGCATCCCGGGGCCGACGGGTCTGTCATGGGTCCGGTGCCGGTGGATGGGAATTTGGTACGTCTGGAGCATCCCGGGGCCGACGGGTCTGTCTTGGGTCCGGTGCCTTTGGATGAAGTACAAGTTGGGATGGGTGATTCTGGAGCCGTCAATCAAGTTAAGGATTTGGCGCAAAGTGGTGGATTGGAGGATTTTGAAACTCCGGGGGCTGCTTCGGATTTGGGTTCTTTAGAGCTTCAAAGAAAGGGTGAAAGGATTCGTCGAACTTATGAAAGGGCGAGGGATTCAGTTTTGTTTTCAAGTGGAGTTGGAGAAACTCAAGATACTCCTTCTGGAGAATTTGAGAATTCAGTGTTGCGGATTAGGCATGCAATTCAGGATTCTGATTTGGATTATATTGATGATGAAACGGAGTTGGATGATCAAGAACTTTTGGCGCTTGATGTTGCGGCGAGGATATATGAGCGACATCAATTGGCGAAAAGGCGATCAAGAGTGATGTCTTCTGATAAAGAATCGGACCAATTAGAGGATGAGGAAGTGGAGAACATGGAAAGAGTGGACAAACGATCTTCTCGAATGGCTGTGAGAAGAGGTAAGACCCCTATTTTTGGTTCTCAATGATTAAGACAATAATTTGGAATGTTAGAGGTGTTGGGAATGTACCCGCACAACATAAGATTTTGGCTTTGAGGCGTGAATTACAGCCGAAAGTTTTGGTACTTCTTGAACCGCTTATAGCGCCCGATAGGCGGTTCCCTCGTTTGTTTAACTATCAATCGATGTTGGTGAATGTTTCTGGAAAAATTTGGGTTTTGTTTGATGAGACGGTTAATATTGTGGTGTTGGAGGATAATCCTCAATTTTTGCATTGTTTAGTTTCGTGTGCTGATGTTGAGTTTCCTGTTCATATGACGTTTGTGTATGCTTCCACTACTCGTCGGGGGAGGGTGGAATTGTGGGAGGGTTTACGTGCTATTTGCACTCCGGATGCGTGGGCTGTTGGTGGTGACTTTAACACGGTGACTTCAGTGACGGAAAGGCGGGGACGGGGTTCTGTTCGTCTTCCGGAAATTGAGGACTTTTGTAATGTTTTGAATGAGACGGGGCTGTTTGATTTAGGTTTTTCGGGAGGTCCTTTCACATGGACTAATAAACGTGCATGGGGCAGGCTTGATCGTGTGGTGGTCAATAGTGGTTGGGTTGAGGCGTTTGAGATATCTTCGGTGACTCATCTTGCTAGGAAGCAATCTGACCATTGTCCTCTACTTTTTGAGTTTAATGTTCAAAATAGAAGGAGGAAATCTGGTTTTCGGTTTCAAAATATGTGGCTTCGGCATGCTAACTTTATGACGATGTTAATGGAGAGTTGGAATCAGCCTACTAGGGCGTCGGGGATGAGAGGTTTATGGGAAAAATTGAAACGTTTGCAACAGAAGCTTAAATGGTGGAATTGGAACGTTTTTGGGGATGTTAAACTCAAAATTAAAGACATGGAAAAGAGGGTGAAATTAGCGGAGATGGTTTTTGATTCTGATCCTTCGGATGCGAACTTGGAATCGTTGAATAGGTGTAATGCTGAATATACTCTTCGTGTTTCAATGGAAGAGGATATGTGGAAACAAAGGGCTGCGTGTAATTGGATGAAAGATGGTGAAAGAAATACTAAATTTTACCAATCTTGTGTGAAAAAAAGGAGGGCTAGGGGACGCATACATAAAATCTTGGATGGTGATAGATTGTTATCCGATCAAGATGAGCTTATGGGGTCGGCTGCTCATTACTTTCAGAATTTTTTGGGGGGTGATGGTTCTCTTCTTCAACCACATGATTTGGATTTTATACCTTCTTTGGTGACGGATGAAGAAAACAATATGCTTGCTTGCTGTCCTTCTATGGAAGAGGTTAAAGCAACTCTTGATGCTATGTCGCCGGATAGTGTGGCGGGTCCGGATGGTTTTACGGCGCGGTTCTTCCAAGTTTGCTGGAATGTAGTTAAGGGAGATGTTTATGGGGCTGTTCAAAGCTTTTTTGCTGGTCATGTTTTGCCAAAAAGCTTCTCAAATACTACCATTGTCCTTATTCCAAAAAAGGACAACCCCGAGAGATGGAGTGATTTTCGCCCTATTAGTCTATGCACAACGTTCTATAAGCTTTGCTCAAAAATCCTCAATGATCGGTTGGCTGAGGTTTTGCCAAAGCTTATTTCTCCGAATCAAAGTGGATTCATTCAGAATAGAGCTATTGCGGATAATATTTTGTTGGCGCAAGAGATGGTGCACTCTCTTAATGCTAAAACTTTGGGGCATAATTTGATGGTTAAATTAGATATGGAGAAAGCATATGATAAGGTTCGATGGGAATTTTTGCTGAATATGCTTACTAAATTTGGCTTTAGTGAGAGGTGGAGAAATTTGATCAAAACTTGCATATCCTCTAGTCATTTTTCGGTGCTTGTCAATGGGGAAACGGCTGGTTATTTTCCTTCATTGCAAGGTTTGAGACAAGGGGATCCTATCTCGCCGGCTCTATTTGTTCTTGCGGCAGAATTTCTTTCCAGGGGATTGGAGAGACTTATGGAGCAGCATCCCGAGATGATTTTTGATACTAAGAAGAGGTTTAAGCTTTCACATTTGGCTTATGCTGATGATTGTATGGTTTTCTTGAAGGGGAATAAACGAAGTGTGAAGCGGCTTTGCAATTTTTTGGAATTGTATTCGGCTGTTTCGGGGCAGAAAGTTAACCAACAAAAGAGTAAGTTTGTGTTGAGTCGGAGGGCCTCTTCTTCGAGGAAGAGAATGATAAGTCGGGTTTCGGGTTTTACTTCAACTCAACTCCCGCTTATTTATTTAGGGGTACCTTTGCATGTTGGGCGTCGTTTGGCGGTGCATTTTGAGATCATCATTGAGAAGATTAGGGGTCATTTGAATGCATGGAACCATAAGTTTCTTTCTTCAGGGGGGCGTATTACTTTGATTAAATCGGTCCTTTGCTCAATACCGGTTTATTTTTTCCAAGTGATGGAGCCTCCGAAATCTGTTGTTAAAAAGATTCATGGCATTTTGGCGAGGTTTCTATGGGGTGATTATGCAACGAGAAAGAGTTTTTATTGGGCGTCGTGGAAAAAGGTTTGCCGTCCTTTATGTGAAGGAGGATTGGGTTTTAGGTGGCTTGAGGATGTGGTGAGGTCTTTCTCAATCAAGCTTTGGTGGTGGTTTAGGCAGCAAGAAAGCCTTTGGGCGAGGTGTTTATTTGAATATTATTGTAGAAGGGCATCTCCTTGGTTGGCTCGAGCCTCTTCTCATAGTTCATCTATTTGGAAGAGGCTTGTGAGGGGTAGGGAGTTGGCGCACGCCCAAATTTTCTGGATTATTGGGCGCGGGAATGTTTCTTTTTGGAATGATCATTGGATTGGGAATGGTACTTTAGGTTCTACTGTGCGAGTCTCGGGGCCGGTAGACATTAAGGTATCCAATTTTTTGGTTGAGGGACAATGGAATGTTTCGTTGTTGAAAGAACGAGTGCCTGAGGAGTTTGTGACTGAAATCCTTCAAATTGTGCCGTGTGTGGAGAATGCGGATTGTGCAATTTGGAAACCGGCTGCTGATGGTGCTTTTAGTACTAAATCAGCGTGGGAGGTGGTGCGTGTGAAGCACGAAGAGATGGTGGGTGCTAGTTGGTTTTGGAACTCATTGGTGATGCCGCACATTTCTTTCTTTTGGTGGAAACTTGTTAATGGCTGGATTCCTACGGATCAGCTTATGCAAGTTAAGGGGGTGGAGCTCGCTTCTAAATGTCAATGCTGTAGTAGTGTGGAAACTTTAGAGCATATGTTGTGGTCTGGGGAGATTGCAAAACAGGTTTGGAACTATTTCTTTAACCTTTTTAAGGTTAATAGGGGAGTGGTGGGTTCGTTGAATGAGGCACGGGCTTTGTGGATTGATGGGGTGAAGCCGGGACATGTTCGTGGCCTTATTCCAATTCTGATCGGTTGGTTTCTTTGGGCTGCTCGGAATGACTCAAAGTATCGTGACATCCAAATGGTGCCGGGAAGGATTATTTTCAGAATCTTTCGGTACTTGGAGACGTGTAGGTTGGCTGGGATTCGGCTGAATTGGGTTGGAGCTTGGGAGGTTGGTCGAAGGTTTCATTTTCAGCAATTGGGGCCGTCGGGCCGAGACGTTCGTGTTGTGCATTGGTGTCCTCCACCTTTGCATGGTTTCAAGTTGAACACGGACGGCTGTTCCAGGGGTAATCCGGGTGAGTCGGCATGTGGAGGCGTCTTAAGGGATGATCAAGGGAACATTATTTGGGGCTTTCATTTTTTTGTTGGGACTGCAACAAATATGGAAGCGGAATTACGGGGGCTTCTACGTGGATTAGAACTTTGTTGGGAACATGGAATTCACACTCTTTTAGTGGAATTGGATGCTCAATCAGTGATTGCATTGGTGAAGTCCAGGAGAGCGGGATTTTGGAAATATGCAAGGTTTATTCAAAGGATTCGTCAATTGGTTTCAGCTATGGATGTTTCGTTTTCTCATATTTTTCGTGAAGGTAATGCCGTGGCAGACCTTTTGGCAAACGAGGCGTGTGATTTGAAGACAAATTCGTTTTTTACTATTTGTAGTCGGAAAGCTAGGGGTCTTGCATTATTAGATAGTCGTGGAGTTCCTTATATTAGATTTCCTAAGTAGCATTGTTGCTTATTTGAGCTTGAAGATTCTCTAGTAGCTTAGTTGGCTTTTTGGTTTGATGAGCTAAGAGTGCATCCGTTTTGGCACTCTTAAACATTGTATTTTTTTGCGAGGTTTTTCTATGAAGGGTTCCTTTTTGATTTAAAAAAAAAAAACTTTTAGAAGCTTATGGGAAAGATTGTGAATAACAAAAACGGACTAACATTCGTTGATTCAGCAAAAGGACCAATAGCGTGCAAAGCATGTTTTAGAGTCTAAACGAATAGATTTGTCCAAAATACAACACAACAATTAGAAGCTTATAGAAAAGATTGTGAATAACACAAAAAAGACTAACATTCGTTGATTCACCAAAAGCACCAATAACATGCAATGCATATTTTAGAGCCTAAACGAATGGATTTTCCCAAATAAGACACAAACTCTTGGAAATTTATAGGAAAGATTGTGAATAACACAAAAAGGACCAACATTCGTTGATTCACCCAAAGCACCAATAACGTGCAATGCATGTTGTTTTAGAGCCTAAACGAATGGCTTTGCCCAAAATACGACACAACTCTTGGAAGATAATAGGAAAGATTGTGAATAACACAAAAAGGACAAGCCTTTGTTGATTCACCAAAAGCGCCTATAACGTGCAATGCATGTTTTAGAGCCTAAACGAATGGATTTGAAAAAAAAAAACAACACAACTCTTGGAAGCTTATCGGAAAGATTGTGAATAACACAAAAAGGACTAACATTCGTTGATTCACCAAACCACCAATAACTTGCAATGCATGTTTTAGAGCCTAAACGAATGGATTAGCCCAAAATAAGACACAATTCTTGGAAGCTTATAGGATAGATTGTGAATAACACAAAAAGGACCAACATTCGTAGATTCAGCAAAAGCACCAATAACTTGCAATGCATGCTTTAGAGCCTAAACGAATGGATTTGCCCAAAATAAGACACAACTTTTAGAAGCTTATAGGAAAGATTGTGAATAACAAAAAGGACTAATATTCGTTGATTCAGCAAAAGCACCAATAACGTGCAAAGCATGTTTTAGAGTCTAAACGAATGGATTTGTCCAAAATACAACACAACTATTGGAAGCTTATAGAAAAGATTGTGAATAACACAAAAAAGACTAACATTCGTTGATTTACAAAAAGCACCAATAACATGCAATGCATATTTTAGAGCCTAAACGAATGGATTTCCCAAAATAAGACAAATCTCAAGGAAGCTTGTTGGAAAGATTGTGAATAACACAAAAAGCACCAACATTCGTTGTTCACCAAAACCACCAATAACGTGCAATGCATGTCTTAGAGCCTAAACGTATGGATTTGCCAAAAATACGACCCAACTCTTGGAAGCTTATAGGAAACATTGTGAATAACACAAAAATGACTCACAACGTTGATTCACCAAAAGCACCAATAACTTGCAGTGCATGTTTTACAGCGTAAACGGATGGATTAGTCCAAAATAAGACACTAATCTTGGAAACTTATTGGACAGATTGTGAATAACACAAAAAGGAATAACATTTGTTGGTTTATTAAAAGCACCAATAACGAGCAATGCATGGTTTAGAGCCTAAACGAATGGATAAGAGACAACTCTTGGAAGCTTATAGGAAAGATTGTGAATAACACAAAAAGGACAAACATTCGTTGATTCACCAAAAGCACCAATAACTTGCAATGCATGTTTTAGAGCCTAAACGAATGGATTTACCCAAAATACGACACAACTCTTGGAAGCCTATAGGAAAAGATTGTGAATAACACAAAAAGGACCAACATTCGTTGTTTCACCAAAAGCACCAATAACATGCAATGCATATTTTCGAGCCTAAACGAATGGATTTTCCCAAATAAGACACAACTCTTGGAAACTTATAGGAAAGATTGTGAATAACCAACATTCGTTGATTCACCCAAAGCACCAAAAACGTGCAATGCATGTTGTTTTAAAGCCTAAACGAATGGCTTTGCTCAAAATACGACACAACTCTTGGAAGATAATAGAAAAGATTGTGAACAACACAAAAAGGACAAGCATTTGTTGATTCACAAAAGCACCAATAACGTGCAATGCATGTTTTAGAGCCTAAACGAATGGATTTGCCAAAAATAAGACACAACTTTTAGAAGCTTATAGGAAAGATTGTGAATAACAAAAAAGGACCAACATTCGTTGATTCAGCAAAAGCACCAATATCGTGCAAAGCATGTTTTAGAGTCCAAACGAATGGATTTCTCCAAAATACAACACAACTATTAGAAGCTTATAGAAAAGATTGTGAATAACACAAAAAAAAAGACTAACATTCGTTGATTCACCAAAAGCACCAATAACTTGCAATGCATGTTTTAGAGCCTAAACGAATGGATTTACCCAAAATACGACAAAACTCTTGGAAGCCTATAGGAAAGATTGTGAGTAACACAAAAAGGACCAACATTCGTTGATTCACCAAAAGCAACAATAACATGCAATGCATATTTTAGGGCCTAAACGAATGGATTTTCCCAAATAAGACACAACTCTTGGAAACTTATAGGAAAGATTGTGAATAACACAAAAAGGTGGTCATTCGTTGATTAACCCAAATCACCAATAACGTGCAATGCATGTTTTAGAGTCTAAACGAATGGATTTGTCCAAAATACAACACAACTATTGGAAGCTTATAGAAAAGATTGTGAATAACACAAAAAAGACTAACGTTCGTTGATTCACCAAAAGCACCAATAACATGCAATGCATATTTTAGAGCCTAAACGAATGGATTTTCCCAAATAAGACACAAACTCTTGGAAACTTATAAGAAAGATTGTGAATAACACAAAAAGGACCAACATTCGTTGATTCACCCAAAGCACCAATAACGTGCAATGCATGTTGTTTTAGAGCCTAAACGAATGGCTTTGCCCAAAATTCGACACAACTCTTGGAAGATAATAGAAAAGATTGTGAATAACACAAAAAGGACAAGCATTTGTTGATTCACCAAAAGCACACCCATAACTTGCAATGCATGTTTTAGAGCCTAAACGAATGGATAAGCTAACAACTCTTGGAAGCGAAGCTTAAAAAAACTCTCTCCTCTTTGGGCGAATTTTTCTTTTTTCTCCTAGGGTTTCGCGCCGCGGCCTTTAGCCGCCGTGCATGGAGGCCGACGCCTCCGATCAGCCTTGCCCGGTGGATCAGCCACCGGGCCCGTCCGTTCCACCGCCATGCAAGTCGGCGGCATCAACTTCCGACGTCAATCTTCCGTCGGTTGTTGACAACGCGTTACTTCCACGACGCGTCTTGCTTTCTTCCGATGTGCAGCCACCACCTACCGCCGTTGAGCAGCCGAAGGATGGGATTTTACCGGAGTTCCCATCGCTCATGGAGTCTTTTCCGAATAGGATTCGTGATCAAGTTGAGGGAGGAAAGTTGGATCCTAAAACTAACGTGAAGCCTCAAAGCCGTTCGTTTGTTAGATTGTTTGATCACTCTTTGGTGGGCAAGAGGGATTTGTCACCGAGGGCGATTAGCAAATCGTTTGCTGATGATCCTATTTTTGCACTTGGCACCCGTGTAACGGAACCGAAGAAGGCGTTTACATATCATGGGAAACCCGCAATTAGATTTAACAAATCTGATTTTGATTGCTTTGCGTTGCAATTCAAATATGCATTGGTTGGAAAATTTTCTCATGGACGTCCGTCCCCGGAGGATTTGCAAACTTGGTTTTTGAAGTTGGGGTTAAGGGGTTCTTTCTCGTTGGGAGACATTGATGCGAGGCATGTTTTCATTCAGATTACTTTGGAGGATGATTCCACGAGGTTGTGGTCGAGACTATCGTGGATGGTTCAGGGTTTTCCGATGCGGATTTTTAAGTGGTCCCCGAGTTTTGATCCAAAGTCAGAATCTTCGGTAGTGCCGGTTTGGGTATCATTGCCACGGCTGCCCATTGTCATGCATCACAAGGAGGCGTTGCATGATATTATGTCTTTGATTGGGACACCGTTACGTATTGATGAATCTACAGCCAAGGTAATTAGGCCAAGTTCTGCTAGGGCTTGTGTTGAAATTGATTTGCTTGCGGAGGAGATTAAGGAGATTTTCATTGATGGCCCGGAAGGAAGTTTTTGGCAAAAAGTTGTTTATGGAGATCGTCCCCATTATTGCACGGTGTGTAATCATGTCGGACATAGTAAAGAGAGGTGTTTTGTTAATGGAAAGGTGGTGAATAAGGCTGTTCATGAACAGCAAGGACGTCGATCTAAGTCGCGTGGTGGTCGAGGACGTTCATTGAGGAGGGGATCGGGTCGTACCGTGAGGAGAACGGAGGTGCCCTCGAGCCGTGCCAATGATGGCCCGTCGTGCGCAACACCGGGCACGCATGGCACGCGGGGTGTGCAAGGGGAGATGCCCGGACCGGTTACGATTTTGAAACGGCCCCCGGTGGTGCAACAAGGTGGTGAGGTTGTTTTGGTTGACCCACAGCCTAAGGAGGACTCCTTGTTGGTGAAGGAAACCTTGGGGGTGGAATTAGGAGTCCTACCGGGTGTGGGACTAGGAGTGGGGCAGGACTCCTTGTTGGTGAAGGAAACCTTGGGGGTGGAATTAGGAGTCCTACCGGGTGTGGGACTAGGAGTGGGGCAGGACTCCTTGTTGGTGAAGGAAACCTTGGGGATGGAATTAGGAGTCCTACCGGGTGTGGGACTAGGAGTGGGGCACAAAGAACTTGGTTCTGAAAATTTGCAAATTTCTCCTGGTTTGAATTTGAGTGATGGTGAACGTATTGAGGGCTCTGGAAATTCATTAGACACTCAGGAACGTGGAGAACAAATCAGGAGAAACTATGAAAGGGTTCGAAATATGGTTTTGGATGGAGATGAGGCTGGTTCGTCGATGGCGATCACATCGTATAAATCACCTTTTTTTGAGAATTCGGTGCAACGAATTCAACACCAAATTAATGAATCAGGGGATGAGTCGGATGGTTCTTTTGAGAGTCCGGACTTAAACGATCAGGAACTGAGGGCTTTGGATGTTGCTGCTCGGATTTATGAGAAACACAGATTGGCGAAAAGGAGGTCAAGGCGTGGAACAATAAGTGAGGGTGGCCTTTCAGATCCGTCAGGAGATGAGACGGCGTCTAAAGAGGTTGAGGATCAGCTTTCTCGAATGACTTCGAGGAGAGGTAAGGGTGTTGTTATTCGTTCCAATGTTTAAAACACTAATTTGGAATATTAGAGGTGTTGGGAATGAACCCGCACAAGATAAACTTATGGCTTTGAGGCGTGACTTGAAGCCTAAAATTTTAGTATTGTTAGAACCTTTAATTGATGCTGATTGGAGGTTTCCTAGGAGCTTTAATTTTCCTTCTTTGATTGTTAATTCTTCGAGGAAAATTTGGATTATGTTTGAGGATTCTGTTCAAATTGAGGTGGTTGAAGACCATCCTCAATTTGTACATTGTAAGGTGGAGGATTCGGTTTTGCAGATTTCTGTTTTTATGACTTTTGTGTATGCATCTACTACTCGGCATGGGAGAGTTGAGCTTTGGGATGGTTTGAGGGCTGTTTGTACCAATGAGCCGTGGTGTGTTGGGAGTGAATTTAACACGGTTACTTCGGTGACGGAAAGACGGGGAAAGGGTCGGCCTAAGTTGGGTGAGATCAATGACTTCAACACGGTGCTTGCTGAAACGGGGCTGTTTGACGTGGGGTTTACAGGGGGCCAATTCACTTGGACGAACAAAAGGGGAGCGTGGGGCAGATTGGATCGTGTTATGGTGAATAGCGGTTGGACTGATTTATTTGAGGTTTCTTCGGTGACTCACCTTGCGAGAAGGCAATCTGATCATTGTCCATTGTTGTTCGAATTTATGAGGCAGCAAAGGAGGAGGAAATCTTCTTTTAGGTTTCAGAATATGTGGTTGCGGCATGGAGAGTTCAAAAGGATGGTGGAGGAGAATTGGAGGCTGCCTTGTCAGACTTCGGGTTTGAGAGAGCTTTGGGAGAAATTGAAACGGCTGCAGTTTAGGCTAAAGTCGTGGAATTGGAATGAGTTTGGGGATGTCAATGTGAAGGTGAAAGAGATGGAGGAAAGGGTGAAAAAGGCGGAGCTTGCATTTGACCGTGACCCTTCTGAGGTTAATTTGATTGATCTCAATAGGTGGAATGCTGAATTGACGTTGCGGGTTTCTATGCAAGAGGATATGTGGAAACAAAGGGCTGCTTGTAATTGGATGAGGGATGGTGAGAGAAACACAAAGTTTTATCAAGCTTGTGTGAAGAAAAGGAGGGCTCGGGGAAGAATCAATAAAATCTTGGTGGGGGATCAATTGGTTGAGGGCCAAGATGAGTTGATGTCTTCGGCGGTGTCTCACTTTCAAAATTTTCTTGGGGGTGGGAATGAGGACTTAGAGCAGCATTCTTTGGATTTTATTCCTTCGTTGGTTTCAGAGGTGGAGAATCGGATGTTGGTAGAGTGCCCTTCTATGGAAGAGGTTTTTGAAACTCTTTGTCGGATGCCAATGGATAGTGTGGCGGGTCCTGATGGCTACACGACAAAGTTTTTTCATGATTGTTGGGAGATTATTAAGGATGATGTTTACATGGCGGTGCAAGGGTTTTTTGCGGGTAACGTTTTGCCTTTAGGATTCTCTAACACCACTATTGTGTTGATTCCTAAAAAGGCAAATCCGGAAAGGTGGAGTGATTTTCGGCCTATTAGTCTTTGTACAACTTTTTATAAGCTTTGTTCAAAGATTCTGAATGATAGGCTTGCTGCGGTGTTGCCTAGGATTATCTCTCCGAATCAAAGTGGTTTTATTAAAGGGAGGGCGATTGCGGATAATGTTTTCCTGGGCCAGGAGATGGTGCACTCTCTAAATGCTAAGACGAAAGGGCATAATTTGATCATCAAGTTGGACATGGAGAAAGCGTATGATAAAGTTCAATGGAGGTTCTTGATGGCCATGTTAGAAAAGTTTGGTTTTGGAGAGCGATGGCGGAAGTTGATTTACACATGCATCTCGTCAAGTCACTTCTCGGTTTTAGTGAATGGTGAGAATGCAGGGTACTTTGCATCGTCTCAGGGGTTGAGACAAGGTGACCCTATTTCTCCGGCTTTGTTTGTTATTGCAGCGGAGTTCCTCTCACGGGGCGTGGAGCAACTTATGGCGCAACATCCGGATATGTGTTTTGACACAAAGAAAAGGTTTAAGCTTTCTCATTTAGCTTATGCTGATGATTGTATGTTATTTTTGAAGGGATCTAAAAGGAGTGTTCGGAGGATGTGTAGGTTCCTTGAGCTTTATGGGGCTGTTTCGGGTCAAAAGGTGAACGTGCAAAAAAGTATGTTTATTTTGGGACGGCGTGCTTCGTCTTCTCGACGTCGGATGATACAAAGGCTGTCCGGTTTTTCACCAACGAGTTTGCCTTTAACTTATCTTGGAGTGCCTCTTTTTGTGGGACGTAGTAGGGCTGTCCATTTTGAGGGGATTATTGATAAGATTAGGGGTCATTTGAATGGCTGGAATCTAAATTTGTTGTCTCCTGGAGGTAGGATTACACTCATTAAATCAACATTGAGCACTATTCCTGTCTATTTTGTCCAGGTGATGCGTCCTACTAAGGGGGTGATCAAGAAAATGCATGGAATTTTTGCGAGGTTTTTATGGGGTGATTTTGAGACAAGAAAGCGGATGCATTGGGCATCTTGGAAGAAGGTGTGCAAGCCGGTTTTGGAGGGTGGCTTGGGCTTTCGGTCTCTTTGGGATGTGGTGGATTCTTTCTCGATTAAGCTTTGGTGGAGGTTTCGGAAAATGGACAGCCTTTGGGCGTCTTGTTTGCATGGGTATTATTGTAAAAGGGCGTCTCCTTGGCTGGCTCGGGCGACGTCCCATAGTTCTTTGGTTTGGAAACGGCTTGTGGAGGCGAGGGAGGCTGCTCAAAAGCACATTTTTTGGCTTGTTGGAGAAGGTCATATCTCGTTTTGGCATGACCATTGGTGTGGCCCGGAGACATTAGCTTCACGTCAAAGGGTTAGGGGTCCAGTGGATGCTCGAGTTGCTGATTTTTTGGTTGATGGCCGTTGGAATGTGGCGCTCTTAAGGGAGAGGCTCACCGAGGATTTGGTTGAGTCTATTTTGGAGATTCGGCCGAGTGTGGAGAAGAAGGATGTTCCGGTGTGGAAACCTTCTTCTAATGGATGTTTCTCGGCAAAATCTGCGTGGGAGTTGGTGAGAACTCCAAATGAACCGGTGAATGAAGCTAAGTGGTTTTGGCATAAATCGATTATGCCTCATATTTCGTTTTTTTGTTGGAAGTTGCACTTTGGGTGGATTCCTTCTGATAGTAATCTTCAGGCTAATGGTGTTTGTTTGGCTTCTAAGTGCCAATGTTGTCGAGAGGTGGAGTCGATTGATCATATTATTTGGTCAGGGGCGGCGGCTCGGCATGTTTGGAGTTTTTTTGGGGGCCTCTTCAATGTCAATGTGCTTTGTACATTGAATGAGGCAAAGGTTGGATGGTTGAGTGGGGTCAAGCCGGGTCATGTTCGGGGCCTGATTCCGGTTTTGATCATTTGGTTTTTATGGGCTGCTCGTAATGACTCGAAGCATAGGATGATTCGCATTGTGCCGTCTAAGATCATTGGAAAGGTGTTGAGATACGTTGATACGATTCGTCTTATTGGGGTTAAGATTGGCTGGTCGGGCCATTTTGAGGTTGGGAAGTTGTGGAAGTTTCAAAGAGTGGGACCGAGTGGTAAGGAGATTAAGGTGGTGGTTTGGCGTTGTCCGAGGTTTCCTTGGGTAAAGTTAAACACGGATGGTTGTTCTAGGGGGAATCCGGGGGAGGCTGCTGGTGGTGGTGTTGTTCGGGATCATGAGGGCAATATTCTTTTTGCTTTTCATCACTATTTTGGTATTGGTACCAATATGGAGGCGGAAGCTTGGGGGCTGTTGCGTGGTCTGGAGTTGTGTTTTGAAAAGGGTTTTTTAAGGGTTCATGTTGAATTGGATGCACAAGTGTTGGTGACGTTGGTGGCTTCGGGCGGTTGTGGGAATTGGAAGATCGCCGCTTTGTTGCAAAGGATTCGGGTGCTTCTTTGTCAAATGGAAGTGAAGGTGTCGCATATCTTTCGGGAAGGAAATTCAGTAGCTGATCTATTGGCTAATGAAGCTTGTGATTTGAAGACCTTTGATAGTTTTGGTAGTGATAGATGTAGTCGTAAAGTGATTGGTTTAGCTTTGCTTGATTGTCGAGGTGTTCCTTACTTAAGGTTCCCTCATTAGTTCCTTTTTTGAGCTTTTTTGATGTTTGCTTTGATTTTTTGTAAGCGTCGAGAGTCCATTTTGGACTATCTCGACTAACTCTTGCTTTTGATTCTATGAAAGTTTCGGTTTCTTTAAAAAAAAAAAAAAAAAAACTTTTAGAAGCTTATAGGAAAGATTGTGAATAACAAAAAAGGACCAACATTCGTTGATTCAGCAATACAACCAATATCGTGCAAAGCATGTTTTGGAGTCTAAACGAATGGATTTGTCCAAAATACAACACAACTATTAGAAGCTTATTGAAAAGATTGTGAATAACACAAAAAAGACTAAAAATTCGTTGATTCAGCAAAAGCACCAATAACTTGCAATGCATGTTTTAGAGCCTAAACAAATGGATTTACCCAAAATACGACACAACTCTTGGAAGCCTATAGGAAAGATTGTGAATAACACAAAAAGGACCAACATTCGTTGATTCACCAATAGCACCAATAACATGCAATGCATATTTTAGAGCCTAAACGAATGGATTTTCCCAAATAAGACACAAACTCTTGGAAACTTATAGGAAAGATTGTGAATAACACAAAAAGGACCAACATTCGTTGATTCACCCAAAGCACCAATAACGTGCAATGCATGTTGTTTTAGAGCCTAAACGAATGGCTTTGCCCAAAATACGACACAACTCTTGGAAGATAATAGGAAAGATTGTGAATAACACAAAAAGGACAAGCCTTTGTTGATTCACCAAAAGCGCCTATAACGTGCAATGCATGTTTTAGAGCCTAAACGAATGGATTTGAAAAAAAAAACAACACAACTCTTGGAAGCTTATCGAAAAGATTGTGAATAACACAAAAAGGACTAACATTCGTTGATTCACCAAACCACCAATAACTTGCAATGCATGATTTAGAGCCTAAACGAATGGATTAGCCCAAAATAAGACACAATTCTTGGCGTTGTCCGAGGTTTCCTTGGGTAAAGTTAAACACGGATGGTTGTTCTAGGGGGAATCCGGGGGAGGCTGCTGGTGGTGGTGTTGTTCGGGATCATGAGGGCAATATTCTTTTTGCTTTTCATCACTATTTTGGTATAGGTACCAATATGGAGGCGGAAGCTTGGGGGCTGTTGCGTGGTCTGGAGTTGTGTTTTGAAAAGGGTTTTTTAAGGGTTCATGTTGAATTGGATGCACAAGTGTTGGTGACGTTGGTGGCTTCGGGCGGTTGTGGGAATTGGAAGATCGCCGCTTTGTTGCAAAGGATTCGAGTGCTTCTTTGTCAAATGGAAGTGAAGGTGTCGCATATCTTTCGGGAAGGAAATTCAGTAGCTGATCTATTGGCTAATGAAGCTTGTGATTTGAAGACCTTTGATAGTTTTGGTAGTGATAGATGTAGTCGTAAAGTGATTGGTTTAGCTTTGCTTGATTGTCGAGGTGTTCCTTACTTAAGGTTCCCTCATTAGTTCCTTTTTTGAGCTTTTTTGATGTTTGCTTTGATTTTTTGTAAGCGTCGAGAGTCCATTTTGGACTATCTCGACTAACTCTTGCTTTTGATTCTATGAAAGTTTCGGTTTCTTTTAAAAAAATAAAAAATTCTTGGAAGCTTATAGGATAGATTGTGAATAACACAAAAGGACCAACATTCGTAGATTCAGCAAAAGCACCAATAACTTGCAATGCATGCTTTAGAGCCTAAACGAATGGATTTGCCCAAAATAAGACACAACTTTTGGAAGCTCAAAACTCTCTCCTCTTTGGGCGAATTTTTCTTTTTTCTCCTAGGGTTTCGCGCCGCGGCCTTTAGCCGCCGTGCATGGAGGCCGACGCCTCCGATCAGCCTTGCCCGGTGGATCAGCCACCGGGCCCGTCCGTTCCACCGCCATGCAAGTCGGCGGCATCAACTTCCGACGTCAATCTTCCGTCGGTTGTTGACAACGCGTTACTTCCACGACGCGTCTTGATTTCTTCCGATGTGCAGCCACCACCTACCGCCGTTGAGCAGCCGAAGGATGGGATTTTACCGGAGTTCCCATCGCTCAAGGAGTCTTTTCCGAATAGGATTCGTGATCAAGTTGAGGGAGGAAAGTTGGATCCTAAAACTAACGTGAAGCCTCAAAGCCGTTCGTTTGTTAGATTGTTTGATCACTCTTTGGTGGGCAAGAGGGATTTGTCACCGAGGGCGATTAGCAAATCGTTTGTTGATGATCCTATTTTTGCACTTGGCACCCGTGTAACGAAACCGAAGAAGGCGTTTACATATCAAGGGAAACCCGCAATTAGATTTAACAAATCTGATTTTGATTGCTTTGCGTTGCAATTCAAATATGCATTGGTTGGAAAATTTTCTCATGGACGTCCGTCCCCGGAGGATTTGCAAACTTGGTTTTTGAAGTTGGGGTTAAGGGGTTCTTTCTCGTTGGGAGACATTGATGCGAGGCATGTTTTCATTCAGATTACTTTGGAGGATGATTCCACGAGGTTGTGGTCGAGACTATCGTGGATGGTTCAGGGTTTTCCGATGCGGATTTTTAAGTGGTCCCCGAGTTTTGATCCAAAGTCAGAATCTTCGGTAGTGCCGGTTTGGGTATCATTGCCACGGCTGCCCATTGTCATGCATCACAAGGAGGCGTTGCATGATATTATGTCTTTGATTGGGACACCGTTACGTATTGATGAATCTACAGCCAAGGTAATTAGGCCAAGTTGTGCTAGGGCTTGTGTTGAAATTGATTTGCTTGCGGAGGAGATTAAGGAGATTTTCATTGATGGCCCGGAAGGAAGTTTTTGGCAAAAAGTTGTTTATGGAGATCGTCCCCATTATTGCACGGTGTGTAATCATGTCGGACATAGTAAAGAGAGGTGTTTTGTTAATGGAAAGGTGGTGAATAAGGCTGTTCATGAACATCAAGGACGTCGATCTAAGTCGCGTGGTGGTCGAGGACGTTCGTTGAGGAGGGGATTGGGTCGTACCGTGAGGAGAACGGAGGTGCCCTCGCGCCGTGCCAATGATGGCCCGTCGCGCGCAACACCGGGCACGCATGGCACGCGGGGTGTGCAAGGGGAGATGCCCGGACCGGTTACGATTTTAAAAAGGCCCCCGGTGGTGCAACAAGGTGGTGAGGCTGTTTTGGTTGACCCACAGCCTAAGGAGGACTCCTTGTTGGTGAAGGAAACCTTGGGGGTGGAATTAGGAGTCCTACCGGGTGTGGGACTAGGAGTGGGGCAGGACTCCTTGTTGGTGAAGGAAACCTTGGGGGTGGAATTAGGAGTCCTACCGGGTGTGGGACTAGGAGTGGGGCACAAGGAACTTGGTTCTGAAAATTTGCAAATTTCTCCTGGTTTGAATTTGAGTGATGGTGAACGTATTGAGGGCTCTGGAAATTCATTAGACACTCAGGAACGTGGAGAACAAATCAGGAGAAACTATGAAAGGGTTCGAAATATGGTTTTGGATGGAGATGAGGCTGGTTCGTCGATGGCGATCACATCGTATAAATCACCTTTTTTTGAGAATTCGGTGCAACGAATTCAACACCAAATTAATGAATCAGGGGATGAGTCGGATGGTTCTTTTGAGAGTCCGGACTTAGACGATCAGGAACTGAGGGCTTTGGATGTTGCTGCTCGGATTTATGAGAAACACAGATTGGCGAAAAGGAGGTCAAGGCGTCGAACAATAAGTGAGGGTGGCCTTTCAGATCCGTCAGGAGATGAGACGGCGTCTAAAGAGGTTGAGGATCAGCTTTCTCGAATGACTTCGAGGAGAGGTAAGGGTGTTGTTATTCGTTCCAATGTTTAAAACACTAATTTGGAATATTAGAGGTGTTGGGAATGAACCCGCACAAGATAAACTTATGGCTTTGAGGCGTGACTTGAAGCCTAAAATTTTAGTATTGTTAGAACCTTTAATTGATGCTGATTGGAGGTTTCCTAGGAGATTTAATTTTCCTTCTTTGATTGTTAATTCTTCGAGGAAAATTTGGATTATGTTTGAGGATTCTGTTCAAATTGAGGTGGTTGAAGACCATCCTCAATTTGTACATTGTAAGGTGGAGGATTCGGTTTTGCAGATTTCTGTTTTTATGACTTTTGTGTATGCATCTACTACTCGGCATGGGAGAGTTGAGCTTTGGGATGGTTTGAGGGCTGTTTGTACCAATGAGCCGTGGTGTGTTGGGGGTGACTTTAACACGGTTACTTCGGTGACGGAAAGACGGGGAAAGGGTCGGCCTAAGTTGGGTGAGATCAATGACTTCAACACGGTGCTTGCTGAAACAGGGCTGTTTGACGTGGGGTTTACAGGGGGCCAATTCACTTGGACGAACAAAAGGGGAGCGTGGGGCAGATTGGATCGTGTTATGGTGAATAGCGGTTGGACTGATTTATTTGAGGTTTCTTCGGTGACTCACCTTGCGAGAAGGCAATCAGATCATTGTCCATTGTTGTTCGAATTTATGAGGCAGCAAAGGAGGAGGAAATCTTCTTTTAGGTTTCAGAATATGTGGTTGCGGCATGGAGAGTTCAAAAGGATGGTGGAGGAGAATTGGAGGCTTCCTTGTCGGACTTCGGGTTTGAGAGGGCTTTGGGAGAAATTGAAACGGCTGCAGTTTAGGCTAAAGTCGTGGAATTGGAATGAGTTTGGGGATGTCAATGTGAAGGTGAAAGAGATGGAGGAAAGGGTGAAAAAGGCGGAGCTTGCATTTGACCGTGACCCTTCTGAGGTTAATTTGATTGATCTCAATAGGTGGAATGCTGAATTGACGTTGCGGGTTTCGATGCAAGAGGATATGTGGAAACAAAGGGCTGCTTGTAATTGGATGAGGGATGGTGAGAGAAACACAAAGTTTTATCAAGCTTGTGTGAAGAAAAGGAGGGCTCGGGGAAGAATCAATAAAATCTTGGTGGGGGATCAATTGGTTGAGGGCCAAGATGAGTTGATGTCTTCGGCGGTGTCTCACTTTCAAAATTTTCTTGGGGGTGGGAATGAGGACTTAGAGCAGCATTCTTTGGATTTTATTCCTTCGTTGGTTTCAGAGGTGGAGAATCGGATGTTGGTGGAGTGCCCTTCTATGGAAGAGGTTTTTGAAACTCTTTGTCGGATGCCAATGGATAGTGTGGCGGGTCCTGATGGCTACACGACAAAGTTTTTTCATGATTGTTGGGAGATTATTAAGGATGATGTTTACATGGCGGTGCAAGGGTTTTTTGCGGGTAACGTTTTGCCTTTAGGATTCTCTAACACCACTATTGTGTTGATTCCTAAAAAGGCAAATCCGGAAAGGTGGAGTGATTTTCGGCCTATTAGTCTTTGTACAACTTTTTATAAGCTTTGTTCAAAGATTCTGAATGATAGGCTTGCTGCGGTGTTGCCTAGGATTATCTCTCCGAATCAAAGTGGTTTTATTAAAGGGAGGGCGATTGCGGATAATGTTTTCCTGGGCCAGGAGATGGTGCACTCTCTAAATGCTAAGACGAAAGGGCATAATTTGATCATCAAGTTGGACATGGAGAAAGCGTATGATAAAGTTCAATGGAGGTTCTTGATGGCCATGTTAGAAAAGTTTGGTTTTGGAGAGCGATGGCGGAAGTTGATTTACACATGCATCTCGTCAAGTCACTTCTCGGTTTTAGTGAATGGTGAGAATGCAGGGTACTTTGCATCGTCTCAGGGGTTGAGACAAGGTGACCCTATTTCTCCGGCTTTGTTTGTTATTGCAGCGGAGTTCCTCTCACGGGGCGTGGAGCAACTTATGGCGCAACATCCGGATATGTGTTTTGACACAAAGAAAAGGTTTAAGCTTTCTCATTTAGCTTATGCTGATGATTGTATGTTATTTTTGAAGGGATCTAAAAGGAGTGTTCGGAGGATGTGTAGGTTCCTTGAGCTTTATGGGGCTGTTTCGGGTCAAAAGGTGAACGTGCAAAAAAGTATGTTTATTTTGGGACGGCGTGCTTCGTCTTCTCGACGTCGGATGATACAAAGGCTGTCCGGTTTTTCACCAACGAGTTTGCCTTTAACTTATCTTGGAGTGCCTCTTTTTGTGGGACGTAGTAGGGCTGTCCATTTTGAGGGGATTATTGATAAGATTAGGGGTCATTTGAATGGCTGGAATCTGAATTTGTTGTCTCCTGGAGGTAGGATTACACTCATTAAATCAACATTGAGCACTATTCCTGTCTATTTTTTCCAGGTGATGCGTCCTACTAAGGGGGTGATCAAGAAAATGCATGGAATTTTTGCGAGGTTTTTATGGGGTGATTTTGAGACAAGAAAGCGGATGCATTGGGCATCTTGGAAGAAGGTGTGCAAGCCGGTTTTGGAGGGTGGCTTGGGCTTTCGGTCTCTTTGGGATGTGGTGGATTCTTTCTCGATTAAGCTTTGGTGGAGGTTTCGGAAAATGGACAGCCTTTGGGCGTCTTGTTTGCATGGGTATTATTGTAAAAGGGCGTCTCCTTGGCTGGCTCGGGCGACGTCCCATAGTTCTTTGGTTTGGAAACGGCTTGTGGAGGCGAGGGAGGCTGCTCAAAAGCAGATTTTTTGGCTTGTTGGAGAAGATCATATCTCGTTTTGGCATGACCATTGGTGTGGCCCGGAGACATTAGCTTCACGTCAAAGGGTTAGGGGTCCAGTGGATGCTCGAGTTTCTGATTTTTTGGTTGATGGCCGTTGGAATGTGGCGCTCTTAAGGGAGAGGCTCGCCGAGGATTTGGTTGAGTCTATTTTGGAGATTCGGCCGAGTGTGGAGAAGAAGGATGTTCCGGTGTGGAAACCTTCTTCTAATGGATGTTTCTCGGCAAAATCTGCGTGGGAGTTGGTGAGAACTCCAAATGAACCGGTGGATGAGGCTAAGTGGTTTTGGCATAAATCGATTATGCCTCATATTTCGTTTTTTTGTTGGAAGTTGCACTTTGGGTGGATTCCTTCTGATAGTAATCTTCAGGCTAATGGTGTTTGTTTGGCTTCTAAGTGCCAATGTTGTCGAGAGGTGGAGTCAATTGATCATATTATTTGGTCAGGGGCGGCGGCTCGGCATGTTTGGAGTTTTTTTGGGGGCCTCTTCAATGTCAATGTGCTTTGTACATTGAATGAGGCAAAGGTTGGATGGTTGAGTGGGGTCAAGCCGGGTCATGTTCGGGGCCTGATTCCGGTTTTGATCATTTGGTTTTTATGGGCTGCTCGTAATGACTCGAAGCATAGGATGATTCGCATTGTGCCGTCTAAGATCATTGGAAAGGTGTTGAGATACGTTGATACGATTCGTCTTATTGGGGTTAAGATTGGCTGGTCGGGCCATTTTGAGGTTGGGAAGTTGTGGAAGTTTCAAAGAGTGGGGCCGAGTGGTAAGGAGATTAAGGTGGTGGTTTGGCGTTGTCCGAGGTTTCCTTGGGTAAAGTTAAACACGGATGGTTGTTCTAGGGGGAATCCGGGGGAGGCTGCTGGTGGTGGTGTTGTTCGGGATCATGAGGGCAATATTCTTTTTGCTTTTCATCACTATTTTGGTATTGGTACCAATATGGAGGCGGAAGCTTGGGGGCTGTTGCGTGGTCTGGAGTTGTGTTTTGAAAAGGGTTTTTTAAGGGTTCATGTTGAATTGGATGCACAAGTGTTGGTGACGTTGGTGGCTTCGGGCGGTTGTGGGAATTGGAAGATCGCCGTTTTGTTGCAAAGGATTCGGGTGCTTCTTTGTCAAATGGAAGTGAAGGTGTCGCATATCTTTCGGGAAGGAAATTCAGTAGCTGATCTATTGGCTAATGAAGCTTGTGATTTGAAGACCTTTGATAGTTTTGGTAGTGATATATGTAGTCGTAAAGTGATTGGTTTAGCTTTGCTTGATTGTCGAGGTGTTCCTTACTTAAGGTTCCCTCATTAGTTCCTTTTTTGAGCTTTTTTGATGTTTGCTTTGATTTTTTGTAAGCGTCGAGAGTCCATTTTGGACTATCTCGACTAACTCTTGCTTTTGATTCAATGAAAGTTTCGGTTTCTTTAAAAAAAAAAAAAAAAAAAAACTTTTAGAAGCTTATAGGAAAGATTGTGAATAACAAAAAAGGACTAACATTCGTTGATTCAGCAAAAGCACCAATAACGTGCAAAGCATGTTTTAGAGTCTAAACGAATGGATTTGTCCAAAATACAACACAACTATTGGAAGCTTATAGAAAAGATTGTGAATAACACAAAAAAGACTAGCATTCGTTGATTCACAAAAAGCACCAATAACATGCAATGCATATTTTAGAGCCTAAACGAATGGATTTCCCAAAATAAGACAAATCTCAAGGAAGCTTGTTGGAAAGATTGTGAATAACACAAAAAGCACCAACATTCGTTGTTCACCAAAACCACCAATAACGTGCAATGCATGTCTTAGAGCCTAAACGTATGGATTTGCCAAAAGTACGACCCAACTCTTGGAAGCTTATAGGAAACATTGTGAATAACACAAAAATGACTCACAATCGTTGATTCACCAAAAGCACCAATAACTTGCAGTGCATGTTTTACAGCGTAAACGGATGGATTAGTCCAAAATAAGACACTAATCTTGGAAACTTATTGGAAAGATTGTGAATAACACAAAAAGGAATAACATTTGTTGGTTTATTAAAAGCACCAATAACGAGCAATGCATGGTTTAGAGCCTAAACGAATGGATAAGAGACAACTCTTGGAAGCTTATAAGAAAGATTGTGAATAACACAAAAAGGACAAACATTCGTTGATTCACCAAAAGCACCAATAACTTGCAATGCATGTTTTAGAGCCTAAACGAATGGATTTACCCAAAATACGACACAACTCTTGGAAGCCTATAGGAAAAGATTGTGAATAACACAAAAAGGACCAACATTCGTTGTTTCACCAAAAGCACCAATAACATGCAATGCATATTTTCGAGCCTAAACGAATGGATTTTCCCAAATAAGACACAACTCTTGGAAACTTATAGGAAAGATTGTGAATAACCAACATTCGTTGATTCACCCAAAGCACCAAAAACGTGCAATGCATGTTGTTTTAGAGCCTAAACGAATGGCTTTGCTCAAAATACGACACAACTCTTGGAAGATAATAGAAAAGATTGTGAATAACACAAAAAGGACAAGCATTTGTTGATTCACAAAAGCACCCATAACGTGCAATGCATGTTTTAGAGCCTAAACGAATGGATTTGCCAAAAATAAGACACAACTTTTAGAAGCTTATAGGAAAGATTGTGAATAACAAAAAAGGACCAACATTCGTTGATTCAGAAAAAGCACCAATATCGTGCAAAGCATGTTTTAGAGTCCAAACGAATGGATTTCTCCAAAATACAACACAACTATTAGAAGCTTATAGAAAAGATTGTGAATAACACAAAAAAGACTAACATTCGTTGATTCACCAAAAGCACCAATAACTTGCAATGCATGTTTTAGAGCCTAAACTAATGGATTTACCCAAAATACGACACAACTCTTGGAAGCCTATAGGAAAGATTGTGAGTAACACAAAAAGGACCAACATTCGTTGATTCACCAAAAGCAACAATAACATGCAATGCATATTTTAGGGCCTAAACGAATGGATTTTCCCAAATAAGACACAACTCTTGGAAACTTATAGGAAAGATTGTGAATAACACAAAAAGGTGGTTATTCGTTGATTAACCCAAAGCACCAATAACGTGCAATGCATGTTTTAGAGTCTAAACGAATGGATTTGTCCAAAATACAACACAACTATTGGAAGCTTATAGAAAAGATTGTGAATAACACAAAAAAGACCAACATTCGTTGATTCACCAAAAGCACCAATAACATGCAATGCATATTTTAGAGCCTAAACGAATGGATTTTCCCAAATAAGACACAAACTCTTGGAAACTTATAAGAAAGATTGTGAATAACACAAAACGGACCAACATTCGTTGATTCACCCAAAGCACCAATAACGTGCAATGCATGTTGTTTTAGAGCCTAAACGAATGGCTTTGCCCAAAATTCGACACAACTCTTGGAAGATAATAGAAAAGATTGTGAATAACACAAAAAGGACAAGCATTTGTTGATTCACCAAAAGCACCCATAACTTGCAATGCATGTTTTAGAGCCTAAACAAATGGATTTGCCCAAAATAAGACATAGCTTTTAGAAGCTTATAGGAAAGATTGTGAATAACAAAAAAGGACCAACATTCGTTGATTCAGCAAAAGCACCAATATCGTGCAAAGCATGTTTTGGAGTCTAAACGAATGGATTTGTCCAAAATACAACACAACTATTAGAAGCTTATAGAAAAGATTGTGAATAACACAAAAAGACTAAAAATTCGTTGATTCAGCAAAAGCACCAATAACTTGCAATGCATGTTTTAGAGCCTAAACAAATGGATTTACCCAAAATACGACACAACTCTTGGAAGCCTCTAGGAAAGATTGTGAATAACACAAAAAGGACCAACATTCGTTGATTCACCAATAGCACCAATAACATGCAATGCATATTTTAGAGCCTAAACGAATGGATTTTCCCAAATAAGACACAACTCTTGGAAACTTATAGGAAAGATTGTGAATAACACAAAAAGGTGGTCATTCGTTGATTTACCCAAATCACCAATAACGTGCAATGCATGTTTTAGAGTCTAAACGAATGGATATGTCCAAAATACAACACAACTATTGGAAGCTTATAGAAAAGATTGTGAATAACACAAAAAAGACTAACATTCGTTGATTCACCAAAAGCACCAATAACATGCAATGCATATTTTAGAGCCTAAACGAATGGATTTTCCCAAATAAGACACAAACTCTTGGAAACCTATAAGAAAGATTGTGAATAACACAAAACGGACCAACATTCGTTGATTCACCCAAAGCACCAATAACGTGCAATGCATGTTGTTTTAGAGCCTAAACGAATGGCTTTGCCCAAAATTCGACACAACTCTTGGAAGATAATAGAAAAGATTGTGAATAACACAAAAAGGACAAGCATTTGTTGATTCACCAAAAGCACCCATAACTTGCAATGCATGTTTTAGAGCCTAAACGAATGGATTTACCCAAAATAAGACACAACTTTTAGAAGCTTATATGAAAGATTGTGAATAACAAAAAAGGACCAACATTCGTTGATTCAGCAAAACAACCAATATCGTGCAAAGCATGTTTTGGAGTCTAAACGAATGGGTTTGTCCAAAATACAACACAACTATTAGAAGCTTATAGAAAAGATTGTGAATAACACAAAAAGACTAAAAATTCGTTGATTCAGCAAAAGCACCAATAACTTGCAATGCATGTTTTAGAGCCTAAACAAATGGATTTACCCAAAATACGACACAACTCTTGGAAGCCTCTAGGAAAGATTGTGAATAACACAAAAAGGACCAACATTCGTTGATTCACCAATAGCACCAATAACATGCAATGCATATTTTAGAGCCTAAACGAATGGATTTTCCCAAATAAGACACAACTCTTGGAAACTTATAGGAAAGATTGTGAATAACACAAAAAGGTGGTCATTCGTTGATTTACCCAAATCACCAATAACGTGCAATGCATGTTTTAGAGTCTAAACGAATGGATTTGTCCAAAATACAACACAACTATTGGAATCTTATAGAAAAGATTGTGAATAACACAAAAAAGACTAACATTCGTTGATTCACCAAAAGCACCAATAACATGCAATGCATATTTTAGAGCCTAAACGAATGGATTTTCCCAAATAAGACACAAACTCTTGGAAACTTATAAGAAAGATTGTGAATAACACAAAAAGGACCAACATTCGTTGATTCACCCAAAGCACCAATAACGTGCAATGCATGTTGTTTTAGAGCCTAAACGAATGGCTTTGCCCAAAATTCGACACAACTCTTGGAAGATAATAGAAAAGATTGTGAATAACACAAAAAGGACAAGCATTTGTTGATTCACCAAAAGCACACCCATAACTTGCAATGCATGTTTTAGAGCCTAAACGAATGGATTTGCCCAAAATAAGACACAACTTTTAGAAGCTTATAGGAAAGATTGTGAATAACAAAAAAGGACCAACATTCGTTGATTCAGCAAAACAACCAATATCGTGCAAAGCATGTTTTGGAGTCTAAACGAATGGATTTGTCCAAAATACAACACAACTATTAGAAGCTTATTGAAAAGATTGTGAATAACACAAAAAAGACTAAAAATTCGTTGATTCAGCAAAAGCACCAATAACTTGCAATGCATGTTTTAGAGCCTAAACAAATGGATTTACCCAAAATACGACACAACTCTTGGAAGCCTATAGGAAAGATTGTGAATAACACAAAAAGGACCAACATTCGTTGATTCACCAATAGCACCAATAACATGCAATGCATATTTTAGAGCCTAAACGAATGGATTTCCCAAATAAGACACAAACTCTTGGAAACTTATAGGAAAGATTGTGAATAACACAAAAAGGACCAACATTCGTTGATTCACCCAAAGCACCAATAACGTGCAATGCATGTTGTTTTAGAGCCTAAACGAATGGCTTTGCACAAAATACGACACAACTCTTGGAAGATAATAGGAAAGATTGTGAATAACACAAAAAGGACAAGCCTTTGTTAATTCACCAAAAGTGCCTATAACGTGCAACGCATGTTTTAGAGCCTAAACGAATGGATTTGAAAAAAAAACAACACAACTCTTGGAAGCTTATCGGAAAGATTGTGAATAACACAAAAAGGACTAACATTCGTTGATTCACCAAACCACCAATAACTTGCAATGCATGTTTTAGAGCCTAAACGAATGGATTAGCCCAAAATAAGACACAATTCTTGGAAGCTTATAGGATAGATTGTGAATAACACAAAAAGGACCAACATTCGTAGATTCAGCAAAAGCACCAATAACTTGCAATGCATGCTTTAGAGCCTAAACGAATGGATTTGCCCAAAATAAGACACAACTTTTAGAAGCTTATAGGAAAGATTGTGAATAACAAAAAAGGACTAACATTCGTTGATTCAGCAAAAGCACCAATAACGTGCAAAGCATGTTTTACAGTCTAAACGAATGGATTTGTCCAAAATACAACACAACTATTGGAAGCTTATAGAAAAGATTGTGAATAACACAAAAAAGACCAACTTTCGTTGATTCACAAAAAGCACCAATAACATGCAATGCATATTTTAGAGCCTAAACGAATGGATTTCCCAAAATAAGACAAATCTCAAGGAAGCTTGTTGGAAAGATTGTGAATAACACAAAAAGCACCAACATTCGTTGTTCACCAAAACCACCAATAACGTGCAATGCATGTTTTAGAGCCTAAACGTATGGATTTGCCAAAAATACGACCCAACTCTTGGAAGCTTATAGGAAACATTGTGAATAACACAAAAATGACTCACAATCGTTGATTCACCAAAAGCACCAATAACTTGCAGTGCATGTTTTACAGCGTAAACGGATGGATTAGTCCAAAATAAGACACTAATCTTGGAAACTTATTGGAAAGATTGTGAATAACACAAAAAGGAATAACATTTGTTGGTTTATTAAAAGCACCAATAACGAGCAATGCATGGTTTAGAGCCTAAACGAATGGATAAGAGACAACTCTTGGAAGCTTATAGGAAAGATTGTGAATAACACAAAAAGGACAAACATTCGTTGATTCACCAAAAGCACCAATAACTTGCAATGCATGTTTTAGAGCCTAAACGAATGGATTTACCCAAAATACGACACAACTCTTGGAAGCCTATAGGAAAAGATTGTGAATAACACAAAAAGGACCAACATTCGTTGTTTCACCAAAAGCACCAATAACATGCAATGCATATTTTCGAGCCTAAACGAATGGATTTTCCCAAATAAGACACAACTCTTGGAAACTTATAGGAAAGATTGTGAATAACCAACATTCGTTGATTCACCCAAAGCACCAAAAACGTGCAATGCATGTTGTTTTAGAGCCTAAACGAATGGCTTTGCTCAAAATACGACACAACTCTTGGAAGATAATAGAAAAGATTGTGAATAACACAAAAAGGACAAGCATTTGTTGATTCACAAAAGCACCCATAACGTGCAATGCATGTTTTAGAGCCTAAACGAATGGATTTGCCAAAAATAAGACACAACTTTTAGAAGCTTATAGGAAAGATTGTGAATAACAAAAAAGGACCAACATTCGTTGATTCAGCAAAAGCACCAATATCGTGCAAAGCATGTTTTAGAGTCCAAACGAATGGATTTCTCCAAAATACAACACAACTATTAGAAGCTTATAGAAAAGATTGTGAATAACACAAAAAAGACTAACATTCGTTGATTCACCAAAAGCACCAATAACTTGCAATGCATGTTTTAGAGCCTAAACTAATGGATTTACCCAAAATACGACACAACTCTTGGAAGCCTATAGGAAAGATTGTGAGTAACACAACAAGGACCAACATTCGTTGATTCACCAAAAGCAACAATAACATGCAATGCATATTTTAGGGCCTAAACGAATGGATTTTCCCAAATAAGACACAACTCTTGGAAACTTATAGGAAAGATTGTGAATAACACAAAAAGGTGGTTATTCGTTGATTAACCCAAAGCACCAATAACGTGCAATGCATGTTTTAGAGTCTAAACGAATGGATTTGTCCAAAATACAACACAACTATTGGAAGCTTATAGAAAAGATTGTGAATAACACAAAAAAGACCAACATTCGTTGATTCACCAAAAGCACCAATAACATGCAATGCATATTTTAGAGCCTAAACGAATGGATTTTCCCAAATAAGACACAAACTATTGGAAACTTATAAGAAAGATTGTGAATAACACAAAACGGACCAACATTCGTTGATTCACCCAAAGCACCAATAACGTGCAATGCATGTTGTTTTAGAGCCTAAACGAATGGCTTTGCCCAAAATTCGACACAACTCTTGGAAGATAATAGAAAAGACTGTGAATAACACAAAAAGGACAAGCATTTGTTGATTCACCAAAAGTACCCATAACTTGCAATGCATGTTTTAGAGCCTAAACGAATGGATTTGCCCAAAATAAGACACAACTTTTAGAAGCTTATAGGAAAGATTGTGAATAACAAAAAAGGACCAACATTCGTTGATTCAGCAAAAGCACCAATATCGTGCAAAGCATGTTTTGGAGTCTAAACGAATGGATTTGTCCAAAATACAACACAACTATTAGAAGCTTATAGAAAAGATTGTGAATAACACAAAAAGACTAAAAATTCGTTGATTCAGCAAAAGCACCAATAACTTGCAATGCATGTTTTAGAGCCTAAACAAATGGATTTACCCAAAATACGACACAACTCTTGGAAGCCTATAGGAAAGATTGTGAATAACACAAAAAGGACCAACATTCGTTGATTCACCAATAGCACCAATAACATGCAATGCATATTTTAGAGCCTAAACGAATGGATTTTCCCAAATAAGACACAACTCTTGGAAACTTATAGGAAAGATTGTGAATAACACAAAAAGGTGGTCATTCGTTGATTTACCCAAATCACCAATAACGTGCAATGCATGTTTTAGAGTCTAAACGAATGGATTTGTCCAAAATACAACAAAACTATTGGAAGCTTATAGAAAAGATTGTGAATAACACAAAAAAGACTAACATTCGTTTATTCACCAAAAGCACCAATAACATGCAATGCATATTTTAGAGCCTAAACGAATGGATTTTCCCAAATAAGACACAAACTCTTGGAAACTTATAAGAAAGATTGTGAATAACACAAAAAGGACCAACATTCGTTGATTCACCCAAAGCACCAATAACGTGCAATGCATGTTGTTTTAGAGCCTAAACGAATGGCTTTGCCCAAAATTCGACACAACTCTTGGAAGATAATAGAAAAGATTGTGAATAACACAAAAAGGACAAGCATTTGTTGATTCACCAAAAGCACACCCATAACTTGCAATGCATGTTTTAGAGCCTAAACGAATGGATTTGCCAAAAATAAGACACAACTTTTAGAAGCTTATAGGAAAGATTGTGAATAACAAAAAAGGACCAACATTCGTTGATTCAGCAAAACAACCAATATCGTGCAAAGCATGTTTTGGAGTCTAAACGAATGGATTTGTCCAAAATACAACACAACTAGTAGAAGTTTATTGAAAAGATTGTGAATAACACAAAAAAGACTAAAAATTCGTTGATTCAGCAAAAGCACCAATAACTTGCAATGCATGTTTTAGAGCCTAAACAAATGGATTTACCCAAAATTCGACACAACTCTTGGAAGCCTATAGGAAAGATTGTGAATAACACAAAAAGGACCAACATTCGTTGATTCACCAATAGCACCAATAACATGCAATGCATATTTTAGAGCCTAAACGAATGGATTTTCCCAAATAAGACACAACTCTTGGAAACTTATAGGAAAGATTGTGAATAACACAAAAAGGACCAACATTCGTTGATTCACCCAAAGTACCAATAACGTGCAATGCATGTTGTTTTAGAGCCTAAACGAATGGCTTTGACCAAAATACGCCACAACTCTTGGAAGATAATAGGAAAGATTGTGAATATAACAAAAAGGACAAGCCTTTGTTGATTCACCAAAAGCGCCTATAACGTGCAATGCATGTTTTAGAGCCTAAACGAATGGATTTGAAAAAAAAACAACACAACTCTTGGAAGCTTATCGGAAAGATTGTGAATAACACAAAAAGGACTAACATTCTACGAATGGATTTTCCCAAATAAGACACAACTCTTGGAAACTTATAGGAAAGATTGTGAATAACACAAAAAGGACCAACATTCATTGATTCACCCAAAGCACCAATAACGTGCAATGCATGTTGTTTTAGAGCTTAAACGAATGGCTTTGCCCAAAATATAACACAACTCTTGGAAGATAATAGGAAAGATTGTGAATAACACAAAAAGGACAAGCATTTGTTGATTCACAAAAGCACCCATAACGTGCAATGCATGTTTTAGAGCCTAAACGAATGGTTTTGCCCAAATTAAGACACAACTTTTAGAAGCTTATAGGAAAGATTGTGAATACCAAAAAAGGACCAACATTCGTTGATTCAGCAAAAGTACCAATATCGTGCAAAGCATGTTTTAGAGTCTAAACGAATGAATTTGTCCAAAATACAACACAACTATTAGAAGCTTATAGAAAAGATTGTGAATAACACAAAAAGACTAACATTCGTTGATTCACCAAAAGCACCAATAACTTGCAATGCATGTTTTAGAGCCTAAATGAATGGATTTACCCAAAATACGACACCACTCTTGGATGCGTATAGGAAAGATTGTGAATAACACAAAAAGGACCAACATTCGTTGATTCACCAAAAGCACCAATAACATGCAATGCATATTTTAGGGCCTAAACGAATGGATTTTCTCAAATAAGACACAACTCTTGGAAACTTATAGGAAAGATTGTGAATAACACAAAAAGGTGGTCATTCGTTGATTAACCCAAAGCACCAATAACTTGCAATGCATGTTTTAGAGTCTAAACGAATGGATTTGTCCAAAATACAACACAACTATTGGAAGCTTATAGAAAAGATTGTGAATAACACAAAAAAGACTAACATTCGTTGATTCACCAAAAGCACCAATAACATGCAATGCATATTTTAGAGCCTAAACGAATGGATTTTCCCAAATAAGCCACAAACTCTTGGAAACATATAGGAAAGATTGTGAATAACACAAAAAGGACCAACATTCGTTGATTCACCCAAAGCACCAATAACGTGCAATGCATGTTGTTTGAGAGCCTAAACGAATGGCTTTGCCCAAAATACGACACAACTCTTGGAAGATAATAGGAAAGATTGTGAATAACACAAAAAGGACAAGCATTTGTTGATTCACCAAAAGCAACCATAACGTGCAATGCATGTTTTAGAGCCTAAACGAATTGATTTGAAAAAAAAAAAAGAACATAACATTTGGAAGCTTATAGGAAACATTGTGAATAACACAAAAAGGACTAACATTCATTGATTCATCAAAACCACCACTAACTTGCAATACATGTTTTTGAGCCTAAACGAATGGATTAGCCCAAAATAAGACATAATTCTTGGAAGCTTATAGGATAGATTGTGAATAACACAAAAAGGACCAACATTCGTTGATTCACCAAAAGCACCAGTAACGTGCAATGCATGTTTTAGAGCCTAAACGAATGGATAAGAGACAACTCTTGGAAGCTTATATGAAAGATTCTAAATAACACAAAAAGGACAAACATTCGTTGATTCACCAAAAGCACCAATAACTTGCAATGCATGTTTTAGAGCCTAAACGACTGGATTTGCCAAAATAAGACACAACTCTTGGAAGCTTATAGGAAAGATTGTGAATAACACAAAAGGACCATCATTCGTTGATTCAGCAAAAGCACCAATATCGTGCAAAGCATGTTTTAGAGTCTAAACGAATGGATTTGAAAAAAAAACAACACAACTCTTGGAAGCTTATCGGAAAGATTGTGAATAACACACAAAGGACTAACATTCGTTGATTCACCAAACCACCAATAACTTGCAATGCATGTTTTAGAGCCTAAACGAATGGATTAGCCCAAAATAAGACACAATTCTTGGAAGCTTATAGGATAGATTTTGAATAACACAAAAAGGACCAACATTCGTAGATTCAGCAAAAGCACCAATAACTTGCAATGCATGTTTTAGAGCCTAAACGAATGGATTTGCCCAAAATAAGACACACTTGGACGAACAAAAGGGGAGCGTGGGGCAGATTGGATCGTGTTATGGTGAATAGCGGTTGGACTGATTTATTTGAGGTTTCTTCGGTGACTCACCTTGCGAGAAGGCAATCTGATCATTGTCCATTGTTGTTCGAATTTATGAGGCAGCAAAGGAGGAGGAAATCTTCTTTTAGGTTTCAGAATATGTGGTTGCGGCATGGAGAGTTCAAAAGGATGGTGGAGGAGAATTGGAGGCTGCCTTGTCGGACTTCGGGTTTGAGAGGGCTTTGGGAGAAATTGAAACGGCTGCAGTTTAGGCTAAAGTCTTGGAATTGGAATGAGTTTGGGGATGTCAATGTGAAGGTGAAAGAGATGGAGGAAAGGGTGAAAAAGGCGGAGCTTGCATTTGACCGTGACCCTTCTGAGGTTAATTTGATTGATCTCAATAGGTGGAATGCTGAATTGACGTTGCGGGTTTCTATGCAAGAGGATATGTGGAAACAAAGGGCTGCTTGTAATTGGATGAGGGATGGTGAGAGAAACACAAAGTTTTATCAAGCTTGTGTGAAGAAAAGGAGGGCTCGGGGAAGAATCAATAAAATCTTGGTGGGGGATCAATTGGTTGAGGGCCAAGATGAGTTGATGTCTTCGGCGGTGTCTCACTTTCAAAATTTTCTTGGGGGTGGGAATGAGGACTTAGAGCAGCATTCTTTGGATTTTATTCCTTCGTTGGTTTCAGAGGTGGAGAATCGGATGTTGGTGGAGTGGCCTTCTATGGAAGAGGTTTTTGAAACTCTTTGTCGGATGCCAATGGATAGTGTGGCGGGTCCTGATGGCTACACGACAAAGTTTTTTCATGATTGTTGGGAGATTATTAAGGATGATGTTTACATGGCGGTGCAAGGGTTTTTTGCGGGTAACGTTTTGCCTTTAGGATTCTCTAACACCACTATTGTGTTGATTCCTAAAAAGGCAAATCCGGAAAGGTGGAGTGATTTTCGGCCTATTAGTCTTTGTACAACTTTTTATAAGCTTTGTTCAAAGATTCTGAATGATAGGCTTGCTGCGGTGTTGCCTAGGATTATCTCTCCGAATCAAAGTGGTTTTATTAAAGGGAGGGCGATTGCGGATAATGTTTTGCTGGGCCAGGAGATGGTGCACTCTCTAAATGCTAAGACGAAAGGGCATAATTTGATCATCAAGTTGGACATGGAGAAAGCGTATGATAAAGTTCAATGGAGGTTCTTGATGGCCATGTTAGAAAAGTTTGGTTTTGGAGAGCGATGGCGGAAGTTGATTTACACATGCATCTCGTCAAGTCACTTCTCGGTTTTAGTGAATGGTGAGAATGCAGGGTACTTTGCTTCGTCTCAGGGGTTGAGACAAGGTGACCCTATTTCTCCGGCATTGTTTGTTATTGCAGCGGAGTTCCTCTCACGGGGCGTGGAGCAACTTATGGCGCAACATCCGGATATGTGTTTTGACACAAAGAAAAGGTTTAAGCTTTCTCATTTAGCTTATGCTGATGATTGTATGTTATTTTTGAAGGGATCTAAAAGGAGTGTTCGGAGGATGTGTAGGTTCCTTGAGCTTTATGGGGCTGTTTCGGGTCAAAAGGTGAACGTGCAAAAAAGTATGTTTATTTTGGGACGGCGTGCTTCGTCTTCTCGACGTCGGATGATACAAAGGCTGTCCGGTTTTTCACCAACGAGTTTGCCTTTAACTTATCTTGGAGTGCCTCTTTTTGTGGGACGTAGTAGGGCTGTCCATTTTGAGGGGATTATTGATAAGATTAGGGGTCATTTGAATGGCTGGAATCTAAATTTGTTGTCTCCTGGAGGTAGGATTACACTCATTAAATCAACATTGAGCACTATTCCTGTCTATTTTTTCCAGGTGATGCGTCCTACTAAGGGGGTGATCAAGAAAATGCATGGAATTTTTGCGAGGTTTCTATGGGGTGATTTTGAGACAAGAAAGCGGATGCATTGGGCATCTTGGAAGAAGGTGTGCAAGCCGGTTTTGGAGGGTGGCTTGGGCTTTCGGTCTCTTTGGGATGTGGTGGATTCTTTCTCGATTAAGCTTTGGTGGAGGTTTCGGAAAATGGACAGCCTTTGGGCGTCTTGTTTGCATGGGTATTATTGTAAAAGGGCGTCTCCTTGGCTGGCTCGGGCGACGTCCCATAGTTCTTTGGTTTGGAAACGGCTTGTGGAGGCGAGGGAGGCTGCTCAAAAGCAGATTTTTTGGCTTGTTGGAGAAGGTCATATCTCGTTTTGGCATGACCATTGGTGTGGCCCGGAGACATTAGCTTCACGTCAAAGGGTTAGGGGTCCAGTGGATGCTCGAGTTGCTGATTTTTTGGTTGATGGCCGTTGGAATGTGGCGCTCTTAAGGGAGAGGCTCACCGAGGATTTGGTTGAGTCTATTTTGGAGATTCGGCCGAGTGTGGAGAAGAAGGATGTTCCGGTGTGGAAACCTTCTTCTAATGGATGTTTCTCGGCAAAATCTGCGTGGGAGTTGGTGAGAACTCCAAATGAACCGGTGAATGAGGCTAAGTGGTTTTGGCATAAATCGATTATGCCTCATATTTCGTTTTTTTGTTGGAAGTTGCACTTTGGGTGGATTCCTTCTGATAGTAATCTTCAGGCTAATGGTGTTTGTTTGGCTTCTAAGTGCCAATGTTGTCGAGAGGTGGAGTCGATTGATCATATTATTTGGTCAGGGGCGGCGGCTCGGCATGTTTGGAGTTTTTTTGGGGGCCTCTTCAATGTCAATGTGCTTTGTACATTGAATGAGGCAAAGGTTGGATGGTTGAGTGGGGTCAAGCCGGGTCATGTTCGGGGCCTGATTCCGGTTTTGATCATTTGGTTTTTATGGGCTGCTCGTAATGACTCGAAGCATAGGATGATTCGCATTGTGCCGTCTAAGATCATTGGAAAGGTGTTGAGATACGTTGATACGATTCGTCTTATTGGGGTTAAGATTGGCTGGTCGGGCCATTTTGAGGTTGGGAAGTTGTGGAAGTTTCAAAGAGTGGGACCGAGTGGTAAGGAGATTAAGGTGGTGGTTTGGCGTTGTCCGAGGTTTCCTTGGGTAAAGTTAAACACGGATGGTTGTTCTAGGGGGAATCCGGGGGAGGCTGCTGGTGGTGGTGTTGTTCGGGATCATGAGGGCAATATTCTTTTTGCTTTTCATCACTATTTTGGTATTGGTACCAATATGGAGGCGGAAGCTTGGGGGCTGTTGCATGGTCTGGAGTTGTGTTTTGAAAAGGGTTTTTTAAGGGTTCATGTTGAATTGGATGCACAAGTGTTGGTGACGTTGGTGGCTTCGGGCGGTTGTGGGAATTGGAAGATCGCCGCTTTGTTGCAAAGGATTCGGGTGCTTCTTTGTCAAATGGAAGTGAAGGTGTCGCATATCTTTCGGGAAGGAAATTCAGTAGCTGATCTATTGGCTAATGAAGCTTGTGATTTGAAGACCTTTGATAGTTTTGGTAGTGATAGATGTAGTCGTAAAGTGATTGGTTTAGCTTTGCTTGATTGTCGAGGTGTTCCTTACTTAAGGTTCCCTCATTAGTTCCTTTTTTGAGCTTTTTTGATGTTTGCTTTGATTTTTTGTAAGCGTCGAGAGTCCATTTTGGACTATCTCGACTAACTCTTGCTTTTGATTCTATGAAAGTTTCGGTTTCTTTAAAAAAAAAAAAAAACTTTTAGAAGCTAGAGCCTAAACGTATGGATTTGCCCAAAATACGACACAACTCTTGGAAGCTGCTTACAACTTTTTGAAGCTAAAGCTAAAAAAACGCTCTCTTCTCTCTCCTCCTTGGCGATTTTTCTCTCTCCTATCTAGGGTTTTGTGCGCGGCAATCAGCCGCCGTGCATGGAGGCCGAAGCCTCCGATCAGCATCGCTCGGTGGAGCAGCCACCGGGCACGTCTAATTTGCCGCCATGCGAGCCGGTGGCGCCGACTTCCGCCGTCAATATTCCGCCGGAAGTTGGCAATGCGCTTCTTCCGAGACGCCTTTTGATTTCTCAAGTGGTGCAGCCGTCGTCCGCTGCCGTTGAACAACCTAAAGATGGAAGTTTGCCAGAGTTTCCATCTCTGAAGGAGTCTTTTCCTAATAGGATTCGTGAGAAACCTATTGATGTTGGGGGAACAGGAAACTTGGATGGTAAGGACACTAGGGAATCCTCTAAAAACGTGGCTAAGGATGCATCTAAACCACAAAGTCGATCTTTCGTTCGTTTGTTTGATCATTCTCTTGTCGGGAAACGTGATCTTTCTCCTAGGGCTGTTAGTAAATCTTTTGAAGATGATCCGATTTTTGCATTGGGGAATAGATTAACTGAACCAAAAAAGGCGTTTACGTATCAAGGGAAACCGGCGATTCGTTTCAACAAAACTGATTTTGATTGTTTTTCGCAACAATTTAAGTATGCTCTTGTTGGAAAATTTTCTCATGGACGTCCGTCACCGGAGGATTTACAGAATTGGTTTTTAAAGTTGGGATTACGGGGATCCTTTTCGCTTGGTGACATTGATGTCCGCCATGTGTTTATTCAGATTACATTGGAGGATGATTCTACACGTTTGTGGTCGAGACAATCGTGGATGGTGCATGGTTTTCCTATGCGTGTTTTTAAGTGGTCTACAAGTTTTGATCCTAAGGCTGAATCTTCAGTGGTGCCGATTTGGGTTTCGTTGCCTCGGCTGCCAATCGTGATGCATCATAAGGAGGCGTTATTTGATATTGTTTCATTGATTGGTAAACCATTAAGGATTGATGAATCGACGGCCAAAGTTGTTCGTCCAAGTTGTGCTAGGGCTTGTGTTGAGATTGATCTTCTTGAATCTGAAGTTAAGGAAATTTACATTGATGGTCCGGAAGGGAGTTTTTGGCAAAAGGTGATTTATGGGGATCGTCCAAAATATTGCACGGTGTGCCATCATGTGGGGCATAGTTTGGAGTCATGCTATGTTGCCGGGAACAAAAAACCTCCGGGCAATCCACGTCGCCGGAGATCAAAATCCAGAGGTGGTGGGGGTCGAGTGGTTGATCGGCAAGGTGGAATACGTGGGCGAGAGGGGTCGGCGCAATCTGGGCGCGAGGGCCCGGCGCGCGCACCGGCAGGCCGCGATGGCCCGGCGCGCGATAGCGCCCGCCAAGGGCAGCCTGCGCTTGCGCGCAATTTGCGACCCGCGATGGGCGGGGCGATAGATGGTTCGGCAGCGGGGCCGTCAACTGTTGGTGGTCAGGTGGAGTTTTTGGGGGTTCAAGAGCCGGCACGTCTGGAGCATCCCGGGGCCGACGGGTCTGTCATGGGTCCGGTGCCGGTGGATGGGAATTTGGTACGTCTGGAGCATCCCGGGGCCGACGGGTCTGTCTTGGGTCCGGTGCCTTTGGATGAAGTACAAGTTGGGATGGGTGATTCTGGAGCCGTCAATCAAGTTAAGGATTTGGCGCAAAGTGGTGGATTGGAGGATTTTGAAACTCCGGGGGCTGCTTCGGATTTGGGTTCTTTAGAGCTTCAAAGAAAGGGTGAAAGGATTCGTCGAACTTATGAAAGGGCGAGGGATTCAGTTTTGTTTTCAAGTGGAGTTGGAGAAACTCAAGATACTCCTTCTGGAGAATTTGAGAATTCAGTGTTGCGGATTAGGCATGCTATTCAGGATTCTGATTCGGATTATATTGATGATGAACCGGAGTTGGATGATCAAGAACTTTTGGCGCTTGATGTTGCGGCGAGGATATATGAGCGACATCAATTGGCGAAAAGGCGATCAAGACTGATGTCTTCTGATAAAGAATCGGACCAATTAGAGGATGAGGAAGTGGAGAACATGGAAAGAGTGGACAAACGATCTTCTCGAATGGCTGTGAGAAGAGGTAAGACCCCTATTTTTGGTTCTCAATGATTAAGACAATAATTTGGAATGTTAGAGGTGTTGGGAATGTACCCGCACAACATAAGATTTTGGCTTTGAGGCGTGAATTACAGCCGAAAGTTTTGGTACTTCTTGAACCGCTTATAGCGCCTGATTGGCGGTTCCCTCGTTTGTTTAACTATCAATCGATGTTGGTGAATGTTTCTGGAAAAATTTGGGTTTTGTTTGATGAGACGGTTAATATTGTGGTGTTGGAGGATAATCCTCAATTTTTGCATTGTTTAGTTTCGTGTGCTGATGTTGAGTTTCCTGTTCATATGACGTTTGTGTATGCTTCCACTACTCGTCGGGGGAGGGTGGAATTGTGGGAGGGTTTACGTGCTATTTGCACTCCGGATGCGTGGGCTGTTGGTGGTGACTTTAACACGGTGACTTCAGTGACGGAAAGGCGGGGACGGGGTTCTGTTCGTCTTCCGGAAATTGAGGACTTTTGTAATGTTTTGAATGAGACGGGGCTGTTTGATTTAGGTTTTTCGGGAGGTCCTTTCACATGGACTAATAAACGTGCATGGGGCAGGCTTGATCGTGTGGTGGTCAATAGTGGTTGGGTTGAGGCGTTTGAGATATCTTCGGTGACTCATCTTGCTAGGAAGCAATCTGACCATTGTCCTCTACTTTTTGAGTTTAATGTTCAAAATAGAAGGAGGAAATCTGGTTTTCGGTTTCAAAATATGTGGCTTCGGCATGCTAACTTTATGACGATGTTAATGGAGAGTTGGAATCAGCCTACTAGGGCGTCGGGGATGAGAGGTTTATGGGAAAAATTGAAACGTTTGCAACAGAAGCTTAAATGGTGGAATTGGAACGTTTTTGGGGATGTTAAACTCAAAATTAAAGACATGGAAAAGAGGGTGAAATTAGCGGAGATGGTTTTTGATTCTGATCCTTCGGATGCGAACTTGGAATCGTTGAATAGGTGTAATGCTGAATATACTCTTCGTGTTTCAATGGAAGAGGATATGTGGAAACAAAGGGCTGCGTGTAATTGGATGAAAGATGGTGAAAGAAATACTAAATTTTACCAATCTTGTGTGAAAAAAAGGAGGGCTAGGGGACGCATACATAAAATCTTGGATGGTGATAGATTGTTATCCGATCAAGATGAGCTTATGGGGTCGGCTGCTCATTACTTTCAGAATTTTTTGGGGGGTGATGGTTCTCTTCTTCAACCACATGATTTGGATTTTATACCTTCTTTGGTGACGGATGAAGAAAACAATATGCTTGCTTGCTGTCCTTCTATGGAAGAGGTTAAAGCAACTCTTGATGCTATGTCGCCGGATAGTGTGGCGGGTCCGGATGGTTTTACGGCGCGGCTCTTCCAAGTTTGCTGGAATGTAGTTAAGGGAGATGTTTATGGGGCTGTTCAAAGCTTTTTTGCTGGTCATGTTTTGCCAAAAAGCTTCTCAAATACTACCATTGTTCTTATTCCAAAAAAGGACAACCCCGAGAGATGGAGTGATTTTCGCCCTATTAGTCTATGCACGACGTTGTATAAGCTTTGCTCAAAAATCCTCAATGATCGGTTGGCTGAGGTTTTGCCAAAGCTTATTTCTCCGAATCAAAGTGGATTCATTCAGAATAGAGCTATTGCGGATAATATTTTGTTGGCGCAAGAGATGGTGCACTCTCTTAATGCTAAAACTTTGGGGCATAATTTGATGGTTAAATTAGATATGGAGAAAGCATATGATAAGGTTCGATGGGAATTTTTGCTGAATATGCTTACTAAATTTGGCTTTAGTGAGAGGTGGAGAAATTTGATCAAAACTTGCATATCCTCTAGTCATTTTTCGGTGCTTGTCAATGGGGAAACGGCTGGTTATTTTCCTTCATTGCAAGGTTTGAGACAAGGGGATCCTATCTCGCCGGCTCTATTTGTTCTTGCGGCAGAATTTCTTTCCAGGGGATTGGAGAGACTTATGGAGCAGCATCCCGAGATGATTTTTGATACTAAGAAGAGGTTTAAGCTTTCACATTTGGCTTATGCTGATGATTGTATGGTTTTCTTGAAGGGGAATAAACGAAGTGTGAAGCGGCTTTGCAATTTTTTGGAATTGTATTCGGCTGTTTCGGGGCAGAAAGTTAACCAACAAAAGAGTAAGTTTGTGTTGAGTCGGAGGGCCTCTTCTTCGAGGAAGAGAATGATAAGTCGGGTTTCGGGTTTTACTTCAACTCAACTCCCGCTTATTTATTTAGGGGTACCTTTGCATGTTGGGCGTCGTTTGGCGGTGCATTTTGAGATCATCATTGAGAAGATTAGGGGTCATTTGAATGCATGGAACCATAAGTTTCTTTCTTCAGGGGGGCGTATTACTTTGATTAAATCGGTCCTTTGCTCAATACCGGTTTATTTTTTCCAAGTGATGGAGCCTCCGAAATCTGTTGTTAAAAAGATTCATGGCATTTTGGCGAGGTTTCTATGGGGTGATTATGCAACGAGAAAGAGTTTTTATTGGGCGTCGTGGAAAAAGGTTTGCCGTCCTTTATGTGAAGGAGGATTGGGTTTTAGGTGGCTTGAGGATGTGGTGAGGTCTTTCTCAATCAAGCTTTGGTGGCGGTTTAGGCAGCAAGAAAGCCTTTGGGCGAGGTGTTTATTTGAATATTATTGTAGAAGGGCATCTCCTTGGTTGGCTCGAGCCTCTTCTCATAGTTCATCTATTTGGAAGAGGCTTGTGAGGGGTAGGGAGTTGGCGCACGCCCAAATTTTCTGGATTATTGGGCGCGGGAATGTTTCTTTTTGGAATGATCATTGGATTGGGAATGGTACTTTAGGTTCTACTGTGCGAGTCTCGGGGCCGGTAGACATTAAGGTATCCAATTTTTTGGTTGAGGGACAATGGAATGTTTCGTTGTTGAAAGAACGAGTGCCTGAGGAGTTTGTGACTGAAATCCTTCAAATTGTGCCGTGTGTGGAGAATGCGGATTGTGCAATTTGGAAACCGGCTGCTGATGGTGCTTTTAGTACTAAATCAGCGTGGGAGGTGGTGCGTGTGAAGCACGAAGAGATGGTGGGTGCTAGTTGGTTTTGGAACTCATTGGTGATGCCGCACATTTCTTTCTTTTGGTGGAAACTTGTTAATGGCTGGATTCCTACGGATCAGCTTATGCAAGTTAAGGGGGTGGAGCTCGCTTCTAAATGTCAATGTTGTAGTAGTGTGGAAACTTTAGAGCATATGTTGTGGTCTGGGGAGATTGCAAAACAGGTTTGGAACTATTTCTTTAACCTTTTTAAGGTTAATAGGGGAGTGGTGGGTTCGTTGAATGAGGCACGGGCTTTGTGGATTGATGGGGTGAAGCCGGGACATGTTCGTGGCCTTATTCCAATTCTGATCGGTTGGTTTCTTTGGGCTGCTCGGAATGACTCAAAGTATCGTGACATCCAAATGGTGCCGGGAAGGATTATTTTCAGAATCTTTCGGTACTTGGAGACGTGTAGGTTGGCTGGGATTCGGCTGAATTGGGTTGGAGCTTGGGAGGTTGGTCGAAGGTTTCATTTTCAGCAATTGGGGCCGTCGGGCCGAGACGTTCGTGTTGTGCATTGGTGTCCTCCACCTTTGCATGGTTTCAAGTTGAACACGGACGGCTGTTCCAGGGGTAATCCGGGTGAGTCGGCATGTGGAGGCGTCTTAAGGGATGATCAAGGGAACATTATTTGGGGCTTTCATTTTTTTGTTGGGACTGCAACAAATATGGAAGCGGAATTACGGGGGCTTCTACGTGGACTAGAACTTTGTTGGGAACATGGAATTCACACTCTTTTAGTGGAATTGGATGCTCAATCAGTGATTGCATTGGTGAAGTCCAGGAGAGCGGGATTTTGGAAATATGCAAGGTTTATTCAAAGGATTCGTCAATTGGTTTCAGCTATGGATGTTTCGTTTTCTCATATTTTTCGTGAAGGTAATGCCGTGGCAGACCTTTTGGCAAACGAGGCGTGTGATTTGAAGACAAATTCGTTTTTTACAATTTGTAGTCGGAAAGCTAGGGGTCTTGCATTATTAGATAGTCGTGGAGTTCCTTATATTAGATTTCCTAAGTAGCATTGTTGCTTATTTGAGCTTGAAGATTCTCTAGTAGCTTAGTTGGCTTTTTGGTTTGATGAGCTAAGAGTGCATCCGTTTTGGCACTCTTAAACATTGTATTTTTTTGCGAGGTTTTTCTATGAAGGGTTCCTTTTTGATTTAAAAAAAAAAAAAAAAAAACTTTTAGAAGCTTATGGGAAAGATTGTGAATAACAAAAACGGACTAAAATTCGTTGATTCAGCAAAAGGACCAATAGCGTGCAAAGCATGTTTTAGAGTCTAAACGAATGGATTTGTCCAAAATACAACACAACAATTAGAAGCTTATAGAAAAGATTGTGAATAACACAAAAAAGACTAACATTCGTTGATTCACCAAAAGCACCAATAACATGCAATGCATATTTTAGAGCCTAAACGAATGGATTTTCCCAAATAAGACACAAACTCTTGGAAACTTATAGGAAAGATTGTGAATAACACAAAAAGGACCAACATTCGTTGATTCACCCAAAGCACCAATAACGTGCAATGCATGTTGTTTTAGAGCCTAAACGAATGGCTTTGCCCAAAATACGACACAACTCTTGGAAGATAATAGGAAAGATTGTGAATAACACAAAAAGGACAAGCCTTTGTTGATTCACCAAAAGCGCCTATAACGTGCAATGCATGTTTTAGAGCCTAAACGAATGGATTTGAAAAAAAAACAACACAACTCTTGGAAGCTTATCGAAAAGATTGTGAATAACACAAAAAGGACTAACATTCGTTGATTCACCAAACCACCAATAACTTGCAATGCATGTTTTAGAGCCTAAACGAATGGATTAGCCCAAAATAAGACGCAATTCTTGGAAACTTATAGGATAGATTGTGAATAACACAAAAAGGACCAACATTCGTAGATTCAGCAAAAGCACCAATAACTTGCAATGCATGCTTTAGAGCCTAAACGAATGGATTTGCCCAAAATAAGACACAACTTTTAGAAGCTTATAGGAAAGATTGTGAATAACAAAAAAGGACTAACATTCGTTGATTCAGCAAAAGCACCAATAACGTGCAAAGCATGTTTTAGAGTCTAAACGAATGGATTTGTCCAAAATACAACACAACTATTGGAAGCTTATAGAAAAGATTGTGAATAACACAAAAAAGACTAACATTCGTTGATTCACAAAAAGCACCAATAACATGCAATGCATATTTTAGAGCCTAAACGAATGGATTTCCCAAAATAAGACAAATCTCAAGGAAGCTTGTTGGAAAGATTGTGAATAACACAAAAAGCACCAACATTCGTTGTTCACCAAAACCACCAATAACGTGCAATGCATGTCTTAGAGCCTAAACGTATGGATTTGCCAAAAATACGACCCAACTCTTGGAAGCTTATAGGAAACATTGTGAATAACACAAAAATGACTCACAATCGTTGATTCACCAAAAGCACCAATAACTTGCAGTGCATGTTTTACAGCGTAAACGGATGGATTAGTCCAAAATAAGACACTAATCTTGGGAACTTATTGGAAAGATTGTGAATAACACAAAAAGGAATAACATTTGTTGGTTTTTTAAAGGCACCAATAACGAGCAATGCATGGTTTAGAGCCTAAACGAATGGATAAGAGACAACTCTTGGAAGCTTATAGGAAAGATTGTGAATAACACAAAAAGGACAAACATTCGTTGATTCACCAAAAGCACCAATAACTTGCAATGCATGTTTTAGAGCCTAAACGAATAGATTTACCCAAAATACGACACAACTCTTGGAAGCCTATAGGAAAGATTGTGAATTAAACAAAAAGGACCAACATTCGTTGTTTCACCAAAAGCACCAATAACATGCAATGCATATTTTCGAGCCTAAACGAATGGATTTTCCCAAATAAGACACAACTCTTGGAAACTTATAGGAAAGATTGTGAATAACACAAAATGGACCAACATTCGTTGATTCACCCAAAGCACCAATAACGTGCAATGCATGTTGTTTTAGAGCCTAAACGAATGGCTTTGCCCAAAATACGACACAACTCTTGGAAGATAATAGAAAAGATTGTGAATAACACAAAAAGGACAAGCATTTGTTGATTCACAAAAGCACCCATAACGTGCAATGCATGTTTTAGAGCCTAAACGAATGGATTTGCCAAAAATAAGACACAACTTTTAGAAGCTTATAGGAAAGATTGTGAATAACAAAAAAGGACCAACATTCGTTGATTCAGCAAAAGCACCAATATCGTGCAAAGCATGTTTTAGAGTCCAAACGAATGGATTTCTCCAAAATACAACACAACTATTAGAGGCTTATAGAAAAGATTGTGAATAACACAAAAAAGACTAACATTCGTTGATTCACCAAAAGCACCAATAACTTGCAATGCATGTTTTAGAGCCTAAACTAATGGATTTACCCAAAATACGACACAACTCTTGGAAGCCTATAGGAAAGATTGTGAGTAACACAAAAAGACCAACATTCGTTGATTCACCAAAAGCAACAATAACATGCAATGCATATTTTAGGGCCTAAACAAATGGATTTTCCCAAATAAGACACAACTCTTGGAAACTTATAGGAAAGATTGTGAATAACACAAAAAGGTGGTTATTCGTTGATTAACCCAAAGCACCAATAACGTGCAATGCATGTTTTAGAGTCTAAACGAATGGATTTGTCCAAAATACAACACAACTATTGGAAGCTTATAGAAAAGATTGTGAATAACACAAAAAAGATCGACATTCGTTGATTCACCAAAAGCACCAATAACATGCAATGCATATTTTAGAGCCTAAACGAATGGATTTTCCCAAATAAGACACAAACTCTTGGAAACTTATAAGAAAGATTGTGAATAACACAAAACGGACCAACATTCGTTGATTCACCCAAAGCACCAATAACGTGCAATGCATGTTGTTTTAGAGCCTAAACGAATGGCTTTGCCCAAAATTCGACACAACTCTTGGAAGATAATAGAAAAGATTGTGAATAACACAAAAAGGACAAGCATTTGTTGATTCACCAAAAGCACCCATAACTTGCAATGCATGTTTTAGAGTCTAAACGAATGGATTTGCCCAAAATAAAACACAACTTTTAGAAGCTTATAGGAAAGATTGTGAATAACAAAAAAGGACCAACATTCGTTGATTTAGCAAAAGCACCAATATCGTGCAAAGCATGTTTTGGAGTCTAAACGAATGGATTCGTCCAAAATACAACACAACTATTAGAAGCTTATAGAAAAGATTGTGAATAACACAAAAAGACTAAAAATTCGTTGATTCAGCAAAAGCACCAATAACTTGCAATGCATGTTTTAGAGCCTAAACAAATGGATTTACCCAAAATACGACACAACTCTTGGAAGCCTATAGGAAAGATTGTGAATAACACAAAAAGGACCAACATTCGTTGATTCACCAATAGCACCAATAACATGCAATGCATATTTTAGAGCCTAAACGAATGGATTTTCCCAAATAAGACACAACTCTTGGAAACTTATAGGAAAGATTGTGAATAACACAAAAAGGTGGTCATTCGTTGATTAACCCAAATCACCAATAACGTGCAATGCATGTTTTAGAGTCTAAACGGATGGATTTGTCCAAAATACAAAACAACTATTGGAAGCTTATAGAAAAGATTGTGAATAACGCAAAAAAGACTAACATTCGTTGATTCACCAAAAGCACCAATAACATGCAATGCATATTTTAGAGCCTAAACAAATGGATTTTCCCAAATAAGACACAAACTCTTGGAAACTTATAAGAAAGATTGTGAATAACACAAAAAGGACCAACATTCGTTGATTCACCCAAAGCACCAATAACGTGCAATGCATGTTGTTTTAGAGCCTAAACGAATGGCTTTGCCCAAAATTCGACACAACTCTTGGAAGATAATAGAAAAGATTGTGAATAACACAAAAAGGACAAGCATTTGTTGATTCACCAAAAGCACACCCATAACTTGCAATGCATGTTTTAGAGCCTAAACGAATGGATTTGCCCAAAATAAGACACAACTTTTAGAAGCTTATAGGAAAGATTGTGAATAACAAAAAAGGACCAACATTCGTTGATTCAGCAAAACAACCAATATCGTGCAAAGCATGTTTTGGAGTCTAAACGAATGGATTTGTCCAAAATACAACACAACTATTAGAAGCTTATTGAAAAGATTGTGAATAACACAAAAAAGACTAAAAATTCGTTGATTCAGCAAAAGCACCAATAACTTGCAATGCATGTTTTAGAGCCTAAACAAATGGATTTACCCATAATACGACATAACTCTTGGAAGCCTATAGGAAAGATTGTGAATAACACAAAAAGGACCAACATTCGATGATTCACCAATAGCACGAATAACATGCAATGCATATTTTAGAGCCTAAACGAATGGATTTTCCCAAATAAGACACAACTCTTGGAAACTTATAAGAAAAATTGTGAATAACACAAAAAGGACCAACATTCGTTGATTCACCCAAAGCACCAATAACGTGCAATGCATGTTGTTTTAGAGCCTAAACGAATGGCTTTGACAAAAATACGCCACAACTCTAGGAAGATAATAGGAAAGATTGTGAATATAACAAAAAGGACAAGCCTTTGTTGATTCACCAAAAGCGCCTATAACGTGCAATGCATGTTTAGAGCCTAAACGAATGGATTTGAAAAAAAAACAACACAACTCTTGGAAGCTTATCGGAAAGATTGTGAACAACACAAAAAGGACTAACATTCTACGAATGGATTTTCCCAAATAAGACACAACTCTTGGAAACTTATAGGAAAGATTGTCAATAACACAAAAAGGACCAACATTCATTGATTCACCCAAAGCACCAATAACGTGCAATGCATGTTGTTTTAGAGCCTAAACGAATGGTTTTGCCCAAAATACAACACAATGGAATGAGTTTGGGGATGTCAATGTGAAGGTGAAAGAGATGGAGGAAAGGGTGAAAAAGGCGGAGCTTGCATTTGACCGTGACCCTTCTGAGGTTAATTTGATTGATCTCAATAGGTGGAATGCTGAATTGACGTTGCGGGTTTCTATGCAAGAGGATATGTGGAAACAAAGGGCTGCTTGTAATTGGATGAGGGATGGTGAGAGAAACACAAAGTTTTATCAAGCTTGTATGAAGAAAAGGAGGGCTCGGGGAAGAATCAATAAAATCTTGGTGGGGGATCAATTGGTTGAGGGCCAAGATGAGTTGATGTCTTCGGCGGTGTCTCACTTTCAAAATTTACTTGGGGGTGGGAATGAGGACTTAGAGCAGCATTCTTTGGATTTTATTCCTTCGTTGGTTTCAGAGGTGGAGAATCGGATGTTGGTGGAGTGCCCTTCTATGGAAGAGGTTTTTGAAACTCTTTGTCGGATGCCAATGGATAGTGTGGCGGGTCCTGATGGCTACACGACAAAGTTTTTTCATGATTGTTGGGAGATTATTAAGGATGATGTTTACATGGCGGTGCAAGGGTTTTTTGCGGGTAACGTTTTGCCTTTAGGATTCTCTAACACCACTATTGTGTTGATTCCTAAAAAGGCAAATCCGGAAAGGTGGAGTGATTTTCGGCCTATTAGTCTTTGTACAACTTTTTATAAGCTTTGTTCAAAGATTCTGAATGATAGGCTTGCTGCGGTGTTGCCTAGGATTATCTCTCCGAATCAAAGTGGTTTTATTAAAGGGAGGGCGATTGCGGATAATGTTTTGCTGGGCCAGGAGATGGTGCACTCTCTAAATGCTAAGACGAAAGGGCATAATTTGATCATCAAGTTGGACATGGAGAAAGCGTATGATAAAGTTCAATGGAGGTTCTTGATGGCCATGTTAGAAAAGTTTGGTTTTGGAGAGCGATGGCGGAAGTTGATTTACACATGCATCTCTTCAAGTCACTTCTCGGTTTTAGTGAATGGTGAGAATGCAGGGTACTTTGCTTCGTCTCAGGGGTTGAGACAAGGTGACCCTATTTCTCCGGCTTTGTTTGTTATTGCAGCAGAGTTCCTCTCACGGGGCGTGGAGCAACTTATGGCGCAACATCCGGATATGTGTTTTGACACGAAGAAAAGGTTTAAGCTTTCTCATTTAGCTTATGCTGATGATTGTATGTTATTTTTGAAGGGATCTAAAAGGAGTGTTCGGAGGATGTGTAGGTTCCTTGAGCTTTATGGGGCTGTTTCAGGTCAAAAGGTGAACGTGCAAAAAAGTATGTTTATTTTGGGACAGCGTGCTTCGTCTTCTCGACGTCGGATGATACAAAGGCTGTGCGGTTTTTCACCAACGAGTTTGCCTTTAACTTATCTTGGAGTGCCTCTTTTTGTGGGACGTAGTAGGGCTGTCCATTTTGAGGGGATTATTGATAAGATTATGGGTCATTTGAATGGCTGGAATCTGAATTTGTTGTCTCCTGGAGGTAGGATTACACTCATTAAATCAACATTGAGCACTATTCCTGTCTATTTTTTCCAGGTGATGCGTCCTACTAAGGGGGTGATCAAGAAAATGCATGGAATTTTTGCGAGGTTTTTATGGGGTGATTTTGAGACAAGAAAGCGGATGCATTGGGCATCTTGGAAGAAGGTGTGCAAGCCGGTTTTGGAGGGTGGCTTGGGCTTTCGGTCTCTTTGGGATGTGGTGGATTCTTTCTCGATTAAACTTTGGTGGAGGTTTCGGAAAATGGACAGCCTTTGGGCGTCTTGTTTGCATGGGTATTATTGTAAAAGGTCGTCTCCTTGGCTGGCTCGGGCGACGTCCCATAGTTCTTTGGTTTGGAAACGGCTTGTGGAGGCGAGGGAGGCTGCTCAAAAGCAGATTTTTTGGCTTGTTGGAGAAGGTCATATCTCGTTTTGGCATGACCATTGGTGTGGCCCGGAGACATTAGCTTCACGTCAAAGGGTTAGGGGTCCAGTGGATGCTCGAGTTGCTGATTTTTTGGTTGATGGCCGTTGGAATGTGGCGCTCTTAAGGGAGAGGCTCGCCGAGGATTTGGTTGAGTCTATTTTGGAGATTCTGCCGAGTGTGGAGAAGAAGGATGTTCCGGTGTGGAAACCTTCTTCTAATGGATGTTTCTCGGCAAAATCTGCGTGGGAGTTGGTGAGAACTCCAATTGAACCGGTGGATGAGGCTAAGTGGTTTTGGCATAAATCGATTATGCCTCATATTTCGTTTTTTTGTTGGAAGTTGCACTTTGGGTGGATTCCTTCTGATAGTAATCTTCAGGCTAATGGTGTTTGTTTGGCTTCTAAGTGCCAATGTTGTCGAGAGGTGGAGTCGATTGATCATATTATTTGGTCAGGGGCGGCGGCTCGGCATGTTTGGAGTTTTTTTGGGGGCCTCTTCAATGTCAATGTGCTTTGTACATTGAATGAGGCAAAGGTTGGATGGTTGAGTGGGGTCAAGCCGGGTCATGTTCGGGGCCTGATTCCGGTTTTGATCATTTGGTTTTTATGGGCTGCTCGTAATGACTCGAAGCATCGGATGATTCGCATTATGCCGTCTAAGATCATTGGAAAGGTGTTGAGATACGTTGATACGATTCGTCTTATTGGGGTTAAGATTGGCTGGTCGGGTCATTTTGAGGTTGGGAAGTTGTGGAAGTTTCAAAGAGTGGGGCTGAGTGGTAAGGAGATTAAGGTGGTGGTTTGGCGTTGTCCGAGGTTTCCTTGGGTAAAGTTAAACACGGATGGTTGTTCTAGGGGGAATCCGGGGGAGGCTGCTGGTGGTGGTGTTGTTCGGGATCATGAGGGCAATATTCTTTTTGCTTTTCATCACTATTTTGGTATTGGTACCAATATGGAGGCGGAAGCTTGGGGGCTGTTGCGTGGTCTGGAGTTGTGTTTTGAAAAGGGTTTTTTAAGGGTTCATGTTGAATTGGATGCACAAGTGTTGGTGACGTTGGTGGCTTCGGGCGGTTGTGGGAATTGGAAGATCGCCGCTTTGCTGCAAAGGATTCGGGTGCTTCTTTGTCAAATGGAAGTGAAGGTGTCGCATATCTTTCGGGAAGGAAATTCAGTAGCTGATCTATTGGCTAATGAAGCTTGTGATTTGAAGACCTTTGATAGTTTTGGTAGTGATAGATGTAGTCGTAAAGTGATTGGTTTAGCTTTGCTTGATTGTCGAGGTGTTCCTTACTTAAGGTTCCCTCATTAGTTCCTTTTTTGAGCTTTTTTGATGTTTGCTTTGATTTTTTGTAAGCGTCGAGAGTCCATTTTGGACTATCTCGACTAACTCTTGCTTTTGATTCTATGAAGGTTTCGGTTTCTTTAAAAAAAAAAAAACTATTAGAAGCTTATAGAAAAGATTGTGAATAACACAAAAAAGACTAACATTCGTTGATTCACCAATAGCACCAATAACATGCAATGCATATTTTAGAGCCTAAACGAATGGATTTGCCCAAAATAAGACAAATCTCTTAGAAGCTTGTTGGAAAGATTGTGAATAACACAAAAAGCGCCAACATTCGTTGATTCACCAAAACCACCAATAACGTCCAATGCATGTTTTAGAGCCTAAACGTATGGATCTGCCCAAAATACGACACAACTCTTGGAAGCTTATAGGAAACATTGTGAATAACACAAAAATGACTCACAATCGTTTATTCACCAAAAGCACCAATAACTTGCAATGCATGTTTTACAGCGTAAACGGATTGATTAGCCGAAAATAAGACACTAATCTTGGAAACTTATTGGAAAGATTGTGAATAACACAAAAAAGGAATAACATTTGTTGGTTTATTAAAAGCACCAATAACGAGCAATGCATGGTTTAGAGCCTAAACGAATGGATAAGAGACAACTCTTGGAAGCTTATAGGAAAGATTCTAAATAACACAAAAAGGAAAAACATTCGTTGATTCACCCAAAGCACCAATAACTTGCAATGCATGTTTTAGAGCCTAAACGACTTGATTTGCCAAAATAAGACACAACTCTTGGAAGCTTATTGGAAAGATTGTGAATAACACAAAAGGACCATCATTCGTTGATTCAGCAAAAGCACCAATATCGTGCAAAGCATGTTTTAGAGTCTAAACGAATGGATTTGGAAAAAAACAACACAACTCTTGGAAGCTTATCGGAAAGATTGTGAATAACACAAAAAGGACTAACATTCGTTGATTCACCAAACCACCAATAACTTGCAATGCATGTTTTAGAGCCTAAACGAATGGATTAGCCCAAATAAGACACAATTCTTGGAAGCTTATAGGATAGATTGTGAATAGCACAAAAAGGACCAACATTCGTAGATTTAGCAAAAGCACCAATAACTTGCAATGCTTGTTTTAGAGCCTAAACGAATGGATTTGCCCAAAATAAGACAACTTTTAGAAGCTTATAGGAAAGATTGTGAATAACAAAAAAGGACTAACATTCGTTGATTCAGCAAAAGCACCAATAACGTGCAAAGCATGTTTTAGAGTCTAAACGAATGGATTTGTCCAAAATAAAACACAACAATTGGAAGCTTATAGAAAAGATTGTGAATAACACAAGAAAGACTAACATTCGTTGATTCACCAAAAGCACCAATAACATGCAATGCATATTTTAGAGCATAAACGAATGGATTTTCCAAAATAAGACACAAACTCTTGGAAACTTATAGGAAAGATTGTGAATAACCCAAAAAGGACCAACATTCGTTGAATCACCCAAAGCACCTATAACGTGCAATGCATGTTGTTTTAGAGCCTAAACGAATGGCTTTGCCCAAAATACGACACAACTCTTGGAAGATAATAGGAAAGATTGTGAATAACACAAAAAGGACAAGCCTTTGTTGATTCAGCAAAAGCACCCATAACGTGCAATGCATGTTTTAGAGCCTAAACGAATGGATTTGAAAAAAAAAACAACACAACTCTTGGAAGCTTATAGGAAAGATTGTGAAAACTCAAAAGGACCATCATTCGTTGATTCAGCAAAAGCACCATTATCGTGCAAAGCATGTTTTAGAGTCTAAACGAATGGATTTGAAAAAAAAAACAACACAACTCTTGGAAGCTTATCGGAAAGATTGTGAATAACACAAAAAGGACTAACATTCGTTGATTCACCAAACCACCAATAACTTGCAATGCATGTTTTAGAGCCTAAACGAATGGATTAGCCCAAAATAAGACACAATTCTTGGGTAAAGTTAAACACGGATGGTTGTTCTAGGGGGAATCCGGGGGAGGCTGCTGGTGGTGGTGTTGTTCGGGATCATGAGGGCAATATTCTTTTTGCTTTTCATCACTATTTTGGTATTGGTACCAATATGGAGGCGGAAGCTTGGGGGCTGTTGCGTGGTCTGGAGTTGTGTTTTGAAAAGGGTTTTTTAAGGGTTCATGTTGAATTGGATGCACAAGTGTTGGTGACGTTGGTGGCTTCGGGCGGTTGTGGGAATTGGAAGATCGCCGCTTTGCTGCAAAGGATTCGGGTGCTTCTTTGTCAAATGGAAGTGAAGGTGTCGCATATCTTTCGGGAAGGAAATTCAGTAGCTGATCTATTGGCTAATGAAGCTTGTGATTTGAAGACCTTTGATAGTTTTGGTAGTGATAGATGTAGTCGTAAAGTGATTGGTTTAGCATTGCTTGATTGTCGAGGTGTTCCTTACTTAAGGTTCCCTCATTAGTTCCTTTTTTGAGCTTTTTTGATGTTTGCTTTGATTTTTTGTAAGAGTCGAGAATCCATTTTGAACTATCTCGACTAACTCTTGCTTTTGATTCTATGAAAGTTTCGGTTTCTTTTTTAAAAAAAAAAAAAAAAAAATTCTTGGAAGCTTATAGGATAGATTGTGAATAACACAAATAGGACCAACATTCGTAGATTCAGCAAGAGCACCAATAACTTGCAATGCATGTTTTAGAGCCTAAACGAATGGATTTGCCCAAAATAAGACACAACTTTTAGAAGCTTATAGGAAAGATTGTGAATAACAAAAACGGACTAACATTCGTTGATTCAGCAAAAGCACGAATAACGTGCAAAGCATGTTTTAGAGTCTAAACGAATGGATTTGTCCAAAATACAACACAACAATTAGAAGCTTATCGAAAAGATTGTGAATAACACAAAAAAGACTAACATTCGTTGATTCACCAAAAGCACCAATAACATGCAATGCATATTTTAGAGCCTAAACGAATGGATTTTCCCAAATAAGACACAAACTCTTGGAAACTTATAGGAAAGATTGTGAATAACACAAAAAGGACCAACATTCGTTGATTCACCCAAAGCACCAATAACGTGCAATGCATGTTGATTTAGAGCCTAAACGAATGGCTTTGCCCAAAATACGACACAACTCTTGGAAGATAATAGGAAAGATTGTGAATAACACAAAAAGGACAAGCCTTTGTTGATTCAGCAAAAGCACCCATAACGTGCAATGCATGTTTTAGAGCCTAAACGAATGGATTTGAAAAAAAAACAACACAACTCTTGGAAGATTATCGGAATGATTGTGAATAACACAAAAAGGACTAACATTCGTTGATTCACCAAACCACTAATAACTTGCAATGCATGTTTTAGAGCCTAAACGAATGGATTAGCCCAAAATAAGACACAATTCTTGGAGGCTTATAGGATAGATTGTGAATAACACAAAAATGACCAACATTCGTAGATTCAGCAAAAGCACCAATAACTTGCAATGCATGTTTTAGAGCCTAAACGAATGGATTTGCCCGAAATAAGACACAACTTTTAGAAGCTTATAGGAAAGATTGTGAATAACAAAAACGGACTAACATTCGTTGATTCAGCAAAAGCACCAATAACGTGCAAAGCATGTTTTAGAGTCTAAACGAATGGATTTGTCCAAAATAAAACACAACAATTGGAAGCTTATAGAAAAGATTGTGAATAACACAAAAAAGACCAACATTCGTTGATTCACCAAAAGCACCAATAACATGCAATGCATATTTTAGAGCCTAAACGAATGGATTTTCCCAAATAAGACACAAACTCTTGGAAACTTATAGGAAAGATTGTGAATAACACAAAAAGGACCAACATTCGTTGATTCACCCAAAGCACCAATAACGTGCAATGCATGTTGTTTTAGAGCCTAAACGAATGGCTTTGCCCAAAATACGACACAACTCTTGGAAGATAATAGAAAAGATTGTGAATAACACAAAAAGGACAAGCATTTGTTGATTCACAAAAGCACCCATAACGTGCAATGCATGTTTTAGAGCCTAAACGAATGGATTTGCCAAAAATAAGACACAACTTTTAGAAGCTTATAGGAAAGATTGTGAATAACAAAAAAGGACCAACATTCGTTGATTCAGCAAAAGCACCAATATCGTGCAAAGCATGTTTTAGAGTCCAAACGAATGGATTTCTCCAAAATACAACACAACTATTAGAGGCTTATAGAAAAGATTGTGAATAACACAAAAAAGACTAACATTCGTTGATTCACCAAAAGCACCAATAACTTGCAATGCATGTTTTAGAGCCTAAACTAATGGATTTACCCAAAATACGACACAACTCTTGGAAGCCTATAGGAAAGATTGTGAGTAACACAAAAAGGACCAACATTCGTTGATTCACCAAAAGCAACAATAACATGCAATGCATATTTTAGGGCCTAAACAAATGGATTTTCCCAAATAAGACACAACTCTTGGAAACTTATAGGAAAGATTGTGAATAACACAAAAAGGTGGTTATTCGTTGATTAACCCAAAGCACCAATAACGTGCAATGCATGTTTTAGAGTCTAAACGAATGGATTTGTCCAAAATACAACACAACTATTGGAAGCTTATAGAAAAGATTGTGAATAACACAAAAAAGATCGACATTCGTTGATTCACCAAAAGCACCAATAACATGCAATGCATATTTTAGAGCCTAAACGAATGGATTTTCCCAAATAAGACACAAACTCTTGGAAACTTATAAGAAAGATTGTGAATAACACAAAACGGACCAACATTCGTTGATTCACCCAAAGCACCAATAACGTGCAATGCATGTTGTTTTAGAGCCTAAACGAATGGCTTTGCCCAAAATTCGACACAACTCTTGGAAGATAATAGAAAAGATTGTGAATAACACAAAAAGGACAAGCATTTGTTGATTCACCAAAAGCACCCATAACTTGCAATGCATGTTTTAGAGCCTAAACGAATGGATTTGCCCAAAATAAAACACAACTTTTAGAAGCTTATAGGAAAGATTGTGAATAACAAAAAAGGACCAACATTCGTTGATTCAGCAAAAGCACCAATATCGTGCAAAGCATGTTTTGGAGTCTAAACGAATGGATTCGTCCAAAATACAACACAACTATTAGAAGCTTATAGAAAAGATTGTGAATAACACAAAAAGACTAAAAATTCGTTGATTCAGCAAAAGCACCAATAACTTGCAATGCATGTTTTAGAGCCTAAACAAATGGATTTACCCAAAATACGACACAACTCTTGGAAGCCTATAGGAAAGATTGTGAATAACACAAAAAGGACCAACATTCGTTGATTCACCAATAGCACCAATAACATGCAATGCATATTTTAGAGCCTAAACGAATGGATTTTCCCAAATAAGACACAACTCTTGGAAACTTATAGGAAAGATTGTGAATAACACAAAAAGGTGGTCATTCGTTGATTAACCCAAATCACCAATAACGTGCAATGCATGTTTTAGAGTCTAAACGGATGGATTTGTCCAAAATACAAAACAACTATTGGAAGCTTATAGAAAAGATTGTGAATAACGCAAAAAAGACTAACATTCGTTGATTCACCAAAAGCACCAATAACATGCAATGCATATTTTAGAGCCTAAACAAATGGATTTTCCCAAATAAGACACAAACTCTTGGAAACTTATAAGAAAGATTGTGAATAACACAAAAAGGACCAACATTCGTTGATTCACCCAAAGCACCAATAACGTGCAATGCATGTTGTTTTAGAGCCTAAACGAATGGCTTTGCCCAAAATTCGACACAACTCTTGGAAGATAATAGAAAAGATTGTGAATAACACAAAAAGGACAAGCATTTGTTGATTCACCAAAAGCACACCCATAACTTGCAATGCATGTTTTAGAGCCTAAACGAATGGATTTGCCCAAAATAAGACACAACTTTTAGAAGCTTATAGGAAAGATTGTGAATAACAAAAAAGGACCAACATTCGTTGATTCAGCAAAACAACCAATATCGTGCAAAGCATGTTTTGGAGTCTAAACGAATGGATTTGTCCAAAATACAACACAACTATTAGAAGCTTATTGAAAAGATTGTGAATAACACAAAAAAGACTAAAAATTCGTTGATTCAGCAAAAGCACCAATAACTTGCAATGCATGTTTTAGAGCCTAAACAAATGGATTTACCCATAATACGACATAACTCTTGGAAGCCTATAGGAAAGATTGTGAATAACACAAAAAGGACCAACATTCGATGATTCACCAATAGCACGAATAACATGCAATGCATATTTTAGAGCCTAAACGAATGGATTTTCCCAAATAAGACACAACTCTTGGAAACTTATAAGAAAAATTGTGAATAACACAAAAAGGACCAACATTCGTTGATTCACCCAAAGCACCAATAACGTGCAATGCATGTTGTTTTAGAGCCTAAACGAATGGCTTTGACAAAAATACGCCACAACTCTAGGAAGATAATAGGAAAGATTGTGAATATAACAAAAAGGACAAGCCTTTGTTGATTCACCAAAAGCGCCTATAACGTGCAATGCATGTTTAGAGCCTAAACGAATGGATTTGAAAAAAAAACAACACAACTCTTGGAAGCTTATCGGAAAGATTGTGAACAACACAAAAAGGACTAACATTCTACGAATGGATTTTCCCAAATAAGACACAACTCTTGGAAACTTATAGGAAAGATTGTCAATAACACAAAAAGGACCAACATTCATTGATTCACCCAAAGCACCAATAACGTGCAATGCATGTTGTTTTAGAGCCTAAACGAATGGTTTTGCCCAAAATACAACACAATGGAATGAGTTTGGGGATGTCAATGTGAAGGTGAAAGAGATGGAGGAAAGGGTGAAAAAGGCGGAGCTTGCATTTGACCGTGACCCTTCTGAGGTTAATTTGATTGATCTCAATAGGTGGAATGCTGAATTGACGTTGCGGGTTTCTATGCAAGAGGATATGTGGAAACAAAGGGCTGCTTGTAATTGGATGAGGGATGGTGAGAGAAACACAAAGTTTTATCAAGCTTGTATGAAGAAAAGGAGGGCTCGGGGAAGAATCAATAAAATCTTGGTGGGGGATCAATTGGTTGAGGGCCAAGATGAGTTGATGTCTTCGGCGGTGTCTCACTTTCAAAATTTACTTGGGGGTGGGAATGAGGACTTAGAGCAGCATTCTTTGGATTTTATTCCTTCGTTGGTTTCAGAGGTGGAGAATCGGATGTTGGTGGAGTGCCCTTCTATGGAAGAGGTTTTTGAAACTCTTTGTCGGATGCCAATGGATAGTGTGGCGGGTCCTGATGGCTACACGACAAAGTTTTTTCATGATTGTTGGGAGATTATTAAGGATGATGTTTACATGGCGGTGCAAGGGTTTTTTGCGGGTAACGTTTTGCCTTTAGGATTCTCTAACACCACTATTGTGTTGATTCCTAAAAAGGCAAATCCGGAAAGGTGGAGTGATTTTCGGCCTATTAGTCTTTGTACAACTTTTTATAAGCTTTGTTCAAAGATTCTGAATGATAGGCTTGCTGCGGTGTTGCCTAGGATTATCTCTCCGAATCAAAGTGGTTTTATTAAAGGGAGGGCGATTGCGGATAATGTTTTGCTGGGCCAGGAGATGGTGCACTCTCTAAATGCTAAGACGAAAGGGCATAATTTGATCATCAAGTTGGACATGGAGAAAGCGTATGATAAAGTTCAATGGAGGTTCTTGATGGCCATGTTAGAAAAGTTTGGTTTTGGAGAGCGATGGCGGAAGTTGATTTACACATGCATCTCTTCAAGTCACTTCTCGGTTTTAGTGAATGGTGAGAATGCAGGGTACTTTGCTTCGTCTCAGGGGTTGAGACAAGGTGACCCTATTTCTCCGGCTTTGTTTGTTATTGCAGCAGAGTTCCTCTCACGGGGCGTGGAGCAACTTATGGCGCAACATCCGGATATGTGTTTTGACACGAAGAAAAGGTTTAAGCTTTCTCATTTAGCTTATGCTGATGATTGTATGTTATTTTTGAAGGGATCTAAAAGGAGTGTTCGGAGGATGTGTAGGTTCCTTGAGCTTTATGGGGCTGTTTCAGGTCAAAAGGTGAACGTGCAAAAAAGTATGTTTATTTTGGGACAGCGTGCTTCGTCTTCTCGACGTCGGATGATACAAAGGCTGTGCGGTTTTTCACCAACGAGTTTGCCTTTAACTTATCTTGGAGTGCCTCTTTTTGTGGGACGTAGTAGGGCTGTCCATTTTGAGGGGATTATTGATAAGATTATGGGTCATTTGAATGGCTGGAATCTGAATTTGTTGTCTCCTGGAGGTAGGATTACACTCATTAAATCAACATTGAGCACTATTCCTGTCTATTTTTTCCAGGTGATGCGTCCTACTAAGGGGGTGATCAAGAAAATGCATGGAATTTTTGCGAGGTTTTTATGGGGTGATTTTGAGACAAGAAAGCGGATGCATTGGGCATCTTGGAAGAAGGTGTGCAAGCCGGTTTTGGAGGGTGGCTTGGGCTTTCGGTCTCTTTGGGATGTGGTGGATTCTTTCTCGATTAAACTTTGGTGGAGGTTTCGGAAAATGGACAGCCTTTGGGCGTCTTGTTTGCATGGGTATTATTGTAAAAGGTCGTCTCCTTGGCTGGCTCGGGCGACGTCCCATAGTTCTTTGGTTTGGAAACGGCTTGTGGAGGCGAGGGAGGCTGCTCAAAAGCAGATTTTTTGGCTTGTTGGAGAAGGTCATATCTCGTTTTGGCATGACCATTGGTGTGGCCCGGAGACATTAGCTTCACGTCAAAGGGTTAGGGGTCCAGTGGATGCTCGAGTTGCTGATTTTTTGGTTGATGGCCGTTGGAATGTGGCGCTCTTAAGGGAGAGGCTCGCCGAGGATTTGGTTGAGTCTATTTTGGAGATTCTGCCGAGTGTGGAGAAGAAGGATGTTCCGGTGTGGAAACCTTCTTCTAATGGATGTTTCTCGGCAAAATCTGCGTGGGAGTTGGTGAGAACTCCAATTGAACCGGTGGATGAGGCTAAGTGGTTTTGGCATAAATCGATTATGCCTCATATTTCGTTTTTTTGTTGGAAGTTGCACTTTGGGTGGATTCCTTCTGATAGTAATCTTCAGGCTAATGGTGTTTGTTTGGCTTCTAAGTGCCAATGTTGTCGAGAGGTGGAGTCGATTGATCATATTATTTGGTCAGGGGCGGCGGCTCGGCATGTTTGGAGTTTTTTTGGGGGCCTCTTCAATGTCAATGTGCTTTGTACATTGAATGAGGCAAAGGTTGGATGGTTGAGTGGGGTCAAGCCGGGTCATGTTCGGAGCCTGATTCCGGTTTTGATCATTTGGTTTTTATGGGCTGCTCGTAATGACTCGAAGCATCGGATGATTCGCATTATGCCGTCTAAGATCATTGGAAAGGTGTTGAGATACGTTGATACGATTCGTCTTATTGGGGTTAAGATTGGCTGGTCGGGTCATTTTGAGGTTGGGAAGTTGTGGAAGTTTCAAAGAGTGGGGCTGAGTGGTAAGGAGATTAAGGTGGTGGTTTGGCGTTGTCCGAGGTTTCCTTGGGTAAAGTTAAACACGGATGGTTGTTCTAGGGGGAATCCGGGGGAGGCTGCTGGTGGTGGTGTTGTTCGGGATCATGAGGGCAATATTCTTTTTGCTTTTCATCACTATTTTGGTATAGGTACCAATATGGAGGCGGAAGCTTGGGGGCTGTTGCGTGGTCTGGAGTTGTGTTTTGAAAAGGATTTTTTAAGGGTTCATGTTGAATTGGATGCACAAGTGTTGGTGACGTTGGTGGCTTCGGGCGGTTGTGGGAATTGGAAGATCGCCGCTTTGCTGCAAAGGACTCGGGTGCTTCTTTGTCAAATGGAAGTGAAGGTGTCGCATATCTTTCGGGAAGGAAATTCAGTAGCTGATCTATTGGCTAATGAAGCTTGTGATTTGAAGACCTTTGATAGTTTTGGTAGTGATAGATGTAGTCGTAAAGTGATTGGTTTAGCTTTGCTTGATTGTCGAGGTGTTCCTTACTTAAGGTTCCCTCATTAGTTCCTTTTTTGAGCTTTTTTGATGTTTGCTTTGATTTTTTGTAAGCGTCGAGAGTCCATTTTGGACTATCTCGACTAACTCTTGCTTTTGATTCTATGAAGGTTTCGGTTTCTTTAAAAAAAAAAAAAACTATTAGAAGCTTATAGAAAAGATTGTGAATAACACAAAAAAGACTAACATTCGTTGATTCACCAATAGCACCAATAACATGCAATGCATATTTTAGAGCCTAAACGAATGGATTTGCCCAAAATAAGACAAATCTCTTAGAAGCTTGTTGGAAAGATTGTGAATAACACAAAAAGCACCAACATTCGTTGATTCACCAAAACCACTAATAACGTCCAATGCATGTTTTAGAGCCTAAACGTATGGATCTGCCCAAAATACGACACAACTCTTGGAAGCTTATAGGAAACATTGTGAATAACACAAAAATGACTCACAATCGTTTATTCACCAAAAGCACCAATAACTTGCAATGCATGTTTTACAGCGTAAACGGATTGATTAGCCGAAAATAAGACACTAATCTTGGAAACTTATTGGAAAGATTGTGAATAACACAAAAAAGGAATAACATTTGTTGGTTTATTAAAAGCACCAATAACGAGCAATGCATGGTTTAGAGCCTAAACGAATGGATAAGAGACAACTCTTGGAAGCTTATAGGAAAGATTCTAAATAACACAAAAAGGAAAAACATTCGTTGATTCACCCAAAGCACCAATAACTTGCAATGCATGTTTTAGAGCCTAAACGACTTGATTTGCCAAAATAAGACACAACTCTTGGAAGCTTATTGGAAAGATTGTGAATAACACAAAAGGACCATCATTCGTTGATTCAGCAAAAGCACCAATATCGTGCAAAGCATGTTTTAGAGTCTAAACGAATGGATTTGGAAAAAAACAACACAACTCTTGGAAGCTTATCGGAAAGATTGTGAATAACACAAAAAGGACTAACATTCGTTGATTCACCAAACCACCAATAACTTGCAATGCATGTTTTAGAGCCTAAACGAATGGATTAGCCCAAATAAGACACAATTCTTGGAAGCTTATAGGATAGATTGTGAATAGCACAAAAAGGACCAACATTCGTAGATTTAGCAAAAGCACCAATAACTTGCAATGCTTGTTTTAGAGCCTAAACGAATGGATTTGCCCAAAATAAGACAACTTTTAGAAGCTTATAGGAAAGATTGTGAATAACAAAAAAGGACTAACATTCGTTGATTCAGCAAAAGCACCAATAACGTGCAAAGCATGTTTTAGAGTCTAAACGAATGGATTTGTCCAAAATAAAACACAACAATTGGAAGCTTATAGAAAAGATTGTGAATAACACAAGAAAGACTAACATTCGTTGATTCACCAAAAGCACCAATAACATGCAATGCATATTTTAGAGCATAAACGAATGGATTTTCCAAAATAAGACACAAACTCTTGGAAACTTATAGGAAAGATTGTGAATAACCCAAAAAGGACCAACATTCGTTGAATCACCCAAAGCACCTATAACGTGCAATGCATGTTGTTTTAGAGCCTAAACGAATGGCTTTGCCCAAAATACGACACAACTCTTGGAAGATAATAGGAAAGATTGTGAATAACACAAAAAGGACAAGCCTTTGTTGATTCAGCAAAAGCACCCATAACGTGCAATGCATGTTTTAGAGCCTAAACGAATGGATTTGAAAAAAAAAACAACACAACTCTTGGAAGCTTATAGGAAAGATTGTGAAAACTCAAAAGGACCATCATTCGTTGATTCAGCAAAAGCACCATTATCGTGCAAAGCATGTTTTAGAGTCTAAACGAATGGATTTGAAAAAAAAAACAACACAACTCTTGGAAGCTTATCGGAAAGATTGTGAATAACACAAAAAGGACTAACATTCGTTGATTCACCAAACCACCAATAACTTGCAATGCATGTTTTAGAGCCTAAACGAATGGATTAGCCCAAAATAAGACACAATTCTTGGGTAAAGTTAAACACGGATGGTTGTTCTAGGGGGAATCCGGGGGAGGCTGCTGGTGGTGGTGTTGTTCGGGATCATGAGGGCAATATTCTTTTTGCTTTTCATCACTATTTTGGTATTGGTACCAATATGGAGGCGGAAGCTTGGGGGCTGTTGCGTGGTCTGGAGTTGTGTTTTGAAAAGGGTTTTTTAAGGGTTCATGTTGAATTGGATGCACAAGTGTTGGTGACGTTGGTGGCTTCGGGCGGTTGTGGGAATTGGAAGATCGCCGCTTTGCTGCAAAGGATTCGGGTGCTTCTTTGTCAAATGGAAGTGAAGGTGTCGCATATCTTTCGGGAAGGAAATTCAGTAGCTGATCTATTGGCTAATGAAGCTTGTGATTTGAAGACCTTTGATAGTTTTGGTAGTGATAGATGTAGTCGTAAAGTGATTGGTTTAGCATTGCTTGATTGTCGAGGTGTTCCTTACTTAAGGTTCCCTCATTAGTTCCTTTTTTGAGCTTTTTTGATGTTTGCTTTGATTTTTTGTAAGAGTCGAGAATCCATTTTGAACTATCTCGACTAACTCTTGCTTTTGATTCTATGAAAGTTTCGGTTTCTTTTTTAAAAAAAAAAAAAAAAAAATTCTTGGAAGCTTATAGGATAGATTGTGAATAACACAAATAGGACCAACATTCGTAGATTCAGCAAGAGCACCAATAACTTGCAATGCATGTTTTAGAGCCTAAACGAATGGATTTGCCCAAAATAAGACACAACTTTTAGAAGCTTATAGGAAAGATTGTGAATAACAAAAACGGACTAACATTCGTTGATTCAGCAAAAGCACGAATAACGTGCAAAGCATGTTTTAGAGTCTAAACGAATGGATTTGTCCAAAATACAACACAACAATTAGAAGCTTATCGAAAAGATTGTGAATAACACAAAAAAGACTAACATTCGTTGATTCACCAAAAGCACCAATAACATGCAATGCATATTTTAGAGCCTAAACGAATGGATTTTCCCAAATAAGACACAAACTCTTGGAAACTTATAGGAAAGATTGTGAATAACACAAAAAGGACCAACATTCGTTGATTCACCCAAAGCACCAATAACGTGCAATGCATGTTGATTTAGAGCCTAAACGAATGGCTTTGCCCAAAATACGACACAACTCTTGGAAGATAATAGGAAAGATTGTGAATAACACAAAAAGGACAAGCCTTTGTTGATTCAGCAAAAGCACCCATAACGTGCAATGCATGTTTTAGAGCCTAAACGAATGGATTTGAAAAAAAAACAACACAACTCTTGGAAGATTATCGGAAAGATTGTGAATAACACAAAAAGGACTAACATTCGTTGATTCACCAAACCACTAATAACTTGCAATGCATGTTTTAGAGCCTAAACGAATGGATTAGCCCAAAATAAGACACAATTCTTGGAGGCTTATAGGATAGATTGTGAATAACACAAAAATGACCAACATTCGTAGATTCAGCAAAAGCACCAATAACTTGCAATGCATGTTTTAGAGCCTAAACGAATGGATTTGCCCGAAATAAGACACAACTTTTAGAAGCTTATAGGAAAGATTGTGAATAACAAAAACGGACTAACATTCGTTGATTCAGCAAAAGCACCAATAACGTGCAAAGCATGTTTTAGAGTCTAAACGAATGGATTTGTCCAAAATAAAACACAACAATTGGAAGCTTATAGAAAAGATTGTGAATAACACAAAAAAGACCAACATTCGTTGATTCACCAAAAGCACCAATAACATGCAATGCATATTTTAGAGCCTAAACGAATGGATTTTCCCAAATAAGACACAAACTCTTGGAAACTTATAGGAAAGATTGTGAATAACACAAAAAGGACCAACATTCGTTGATTCACCCAAAGCACCAATAACGTGCAATGCATGTTGTTTTAGAGCCTAAACGAATGGCTTTGCCCAAAATACGACACAACTCTTGGAAGATAATAGAAAAGATTGTGAATAACACAAAAAGGACAAGCATTTGTTGATTCACAAAAGCACCCATAACGTGCAATGCATGTTTTAGAGCCTAAACGAATGGATTTGCCAAAAATAAGACACAACTTTTAGAAGCTTATAGGAAAGATTGTGAATAACAAAAAAGGACCAACATTCGTTGATTCAGCAAAAGCACCAATATCGTGCAAAGCATGTTTTAGAGTCCAAACGAATGGATTTCTCCAAAATACAACACAACTATTAGAGGCTTATAGAAAAGATTGTGAATAACACAAAAAAGACTAACATTCGTTGATTCACCAAAAGCACCAATAACTTGCAATGCATGTTTTAGAGCCTAAACTAATGGATTTACCCAAAATACGACACAACTCTTGGAAGTCTATAGGAAAGATTGTGAGTAACACAAAAAGGACCAACATTCGTTGATTCACCAAAAGCAACAATAACATGCAATGCATATTTTAGGGCCTAAACAAATGGATTTTCCCAAATAAGACACAACTCTTGGAAACTTATAGGAAAGATTGTGAATAACACAAAAAGGTGGTTATTCGTTGATTAACCCAAAGCACCAATAACGTGCAATGCATGTTTTAGAGTCTAAACGAATGGATTTGTCCAAAATACAACACAACTATTGGAAGCTTATAGAAAAGATTGTGAATAACACAAAAAAGATCGACATTCGTTGATTCACCAAAAGCACCAATAACATGCAATGCATATTTTAGAGCCTAAACGAATGGATTTTCCCAAATAAGACACAAACTCTTGGAAACTTATAAGAAAGATTGTGAATAACACAAAACGGACCAACATTCGTTGATTCACCCAAAGCACCAATAACGTGCAATGCATGTTGTTTTAGAGCCTAAACGAATGGCTTTGCCCAAAATTCGACACAACTCTTGGAAGATAATAGAAAAGATTGTGAATAACACAAAAAGGACAAGCATTTGTTGATTCACCAAAAGCACCCATAACTTGCAATGCATGTTTTAGAGCCTAAACGAATGGATTTGCCCAAAATAAAACACAACTTTTAGAAGCTTATAGGAAAGATTGTGAATAACAAAAAAGGACCAACATTCGTTGATTCAGCAAAAGCACCAATATCGTGCAAAGCATGTTTTGGAGTCTAAACGAATGGATTCGTCCAAAATACAACACAACTATTAGAAGCTTATAGAAAAGATTGTGAATAACACAAAAAGACTAAAAATTCGTTGATTCAGCAAAAGCACCAATAACTTGCAATGCATGTTTTAGAGCCTAAACAAATGGATTTACCCAAAATACGACACAACTCTTGGAAGCCTATAGGAAAGATTGTGAATAACACAAAAAGGACCAACATTCGTTGATTCACCAATAGCACCAATAACATGCAATGCATATTTTAGAGCCTAAACGAATGGATTTTCCCAAATAAGACACAACTCTTGGAAACTTATAGGAAAGATTGTGAATAACACAAAAAGGTGGTCATTCGTTGATTAACCCAAATCACCAATAACGTGCAATGCATGTTTTAGAGTCTAAACGGATGGATTTGTCCAAAATACAAAACAACTATTGGAAGCTTATAGAAAAGATTGTGAATAACGCAAAAAAGACTAACATTCGTTGATTCACCAAAAGCACCAATAACATGCAATGCATATTTTAGAGCCTAAACAAATGGATTTTCCCAAATAAGACACAAACTCTTGGAAACTTATAAGAAAGATTGTGAATAACACAAAAAGGACCAACATTCGTTGATTCACCCAAAGCACCAATAACGTGCAATGCATGTTGTTTTAGAGCCTAAACGAATGGCTTTGCCCAAAATTCGACACAACTCTTGGAAGATAATAGAAAAGATTGTGAATAACACAAAAAGGACAAGCATTTGTTGATTCACCAAAAGCACACCCATAACTTGCAATGCATGTTTTAGAGCCTAAACGAATGGATTTGCCCAAAATAAGACACAACTTTTAGAAGCTTATAGGAAAGATTGTGAATAACAAAAAAGGACCAACATTCGTTGATTCAGCAAAACAACCAATATCGTGCAAAGCATGTTTTGGAGTCTAAACGAATGGATTTGTCCAAAATACAACACAACTATTAGAAGCTTATTGAAAAGATTGTGAATAACACAAAAAAGACTAAAAATTCGTTGATTCAGCAAAAGCACCAATAACTTGCAATGCATGTTTTAGAGCCTAAACAAATGGATTTACCCATAATACGACATAACTCTTGGAAGCCTATAGGAAAGATTGTGAATAACACAAAAAGGACCAACATTCGTTGATTCACCAATAGCACGAATAACATGCAATGCATATTTTAGAGCCTAAACGAATGGATTTTCCCAAATAAGACACAACTCTTGGAAACTTATAAGAAAAATTGTGAATAACACAAAAAGGACCAACATTCGTTGATTCACCCAAAGCACCAATAACGTGCAATGCATGTTGTTTTAGAGCCTAAACGAATGGCTTTGACAAAAATACGCCACAACTCTAGGAAGATAATAGGAAAGATTGTGAATATAACAAAAAGGACAAGCCTTTGTTGATTCACCAAAAGCGCCTATAACGTGCAATGCATGTTTAGAGCCTAAACGAATGGATTTGAAAAAAAAACAACACAACTCTTGGAAGCTTATCGGAAAGATTGTGAACAACACAAAAAGGACTAACATTCTACGAATGGATTTTCCCAAATAAGACACAACTCTTGGAAACTTATAGGAAAGATTGTCAATAACACAAAAAGGACCAACATTCATTGATTCACCCAAAGCACCAATAACGTGCAATGCATGTTGTTTTAGAGCCTAAACGAATGGTTTTGCCCAAAATACAACACAATGGAATGAGTTTGGGGATGTCAATGTGAAGGTGAAAGAGATGGAGGAAAGGGTGAAAAAGGCGGAGCTTGCATTTGACCGTGACCCTTCTGAGGTTAATTTGATTGATCTCAATAGGTGGAATGCTGAATTGACGTTGCGGGTTTCTATGCAAGAGGATATGTGGAAACAAAGGGCTGCTTGTAATTGGATGAGGGATGGTGAGAGAAACACAAAGTTTTATCAAGCTTGTATGAAGAAAAGGAGGGCTCGGGGAAGAATCAATAAAATCTTGGTGGGGGATCAATTGGTTGAGGGCCAAGATGAGTTGATGTCTTCGGCGGTGTCTCACTTTCAAAATTTACTTGGGGGTGGGAATGAGGACTTAGAGCAGCATTCTTTGGATTTTATTCCTTCGTTGGTTTCAGAGGTGGAGAATCGGATGTTGGTGGAGTGCCCTTCTATGGAAGAGGTTTTTGAAACTCTTTGTCGGATGCCAATGGATAGTGTGGCGGGTCCTGATGGCTACACGACAAAGTTTTTTCATGATTGTTGGGAGATTATTAAGGATGATGTTTACATGGCGGTGCAAGGGTTTTTTGCGGGTAACGTTTTGCCTTTAGGATTCTCTAACACCACTATTGTGTTGATTCCTAAAAAGGCAAATCCGGAAAGGTGGAGTGATTTTCGGCCTATTAGTCTTTGTACAACTTTTTATAAGCTTTGTTCAAAGATTCTGAATGATAGGCTTGCTGCGGTGTTGCCTAGGATTATCTCTCCGAATCAAAGTGGTTTTATTAAAGGGAGGGCGATTGCGGATAATGTTTTGCTGGGCCAGGAGATGGTGCACTCTCTAAATGCTAAGACGAAAGGGCATAATTTGATCATCAAGTTGGACATGGAGAAAGCGTATGATAAAGTTCAATGGAGGTTCTTGATGGCCATGTTAGAAAAGTTTGGTTTTGGAGAGCGATGGCGGAAGTTGATTTACACATGCATCTCTTCAAGTCACTTCTCGGTTTTAGTGAATGGTGAGAATGCAGGGTACTTTGCTTCGTCTCAGGGGTTGAGACAAGGTGACCCTATTTCTCCGGCTTTGTTTGTTATTGCAGCAGAGTTCCTCTCACGGGGCGTGGAGCAACTTATGGCGCAACATCCGGATATGTGTTTTGACACGAAGAAAAGGTTTAAGCTTTCTCATTTAGCTTATGCTGATGATTGTATGTTATTTTTGAAGGGATCTAAAAGGAGTGTTCGGAGGATGTGTAGGTTCCTTGAGCTTTATGGGGCTGTTTCAGGTCAAAAGGTGAACGTGCAAAAAAGTATGTTTATTTTGGGACAGCGTGCTTCGTCTTCTCGACGTCGGATGATACAAAGGCTGTGCGGTTTTTCACCAACGAGTTTGCCTTTAACTTATCTTGGAGTGCCTCTTTTTGTGGGACGTAGTAGGGCTGTCCATTTTGAGGGGATTATTGATAAGATTAGGGGTCATTTGAATGGCTGGAATCTGAATTTGTTGTCTCCTGGAGGTAGGATTACACTCATTAAATCAACATTGAGCACTATTCCTGTCTATTTTTTCCAGGTGATGCGTCCTACTAAGGGGGTGATCAAGAAAATGCATGGAATTTTTGCGAGGTTTTTATGGGGTGATTTTGAGACAAGAAAGCGGATGCATTGGGCATCTTGGAAGAAGGTGTGCAAGCCGGTTTTGGAGGGTGGCTTGGGCTTTCGGTCTCTTTGGGATGTGGTGGATTCTTTCTCGATTAAACTTTGGTGGAGGTTTCGGAAAATGGACAGCCTTTGGGCGTCTTGTTTGCATGGGTATTATTGTAAAAGGTCGTCTCCTTGGCTGGCTCGGGCGACGTCCCATAGTTCTTTGGTTTGGAAACGGCTTGTGGAGGCGAGGGAGGCTGCTCAAAAGCAGATTTTTTGGCTTGTTGGAGAAGGTCATATCTCGTTTTGGCATGACCATTGGTGTGGCCCGGAGACATTAGCTACACGTCAAAGGGTTAGGGGTCCAGTGGATGCTCGAGTTGCTGATTTTTTGGTTGATGGCCGTTGGAATGTGGCGCTCTTAAGGGAGAGGCTCGCCGAGGATTTGGTTGAGTCTATTTTGGAGATTCTGCCGAGTGTGGAGAAGAAGGATGTTCCGGTGTGGAAACCTTCTTCTAATGGATGTTTCTCGGCAAAATCTGCGTGGGAGTTGGTGAGAACTCCAATTGAACCGGTGGATGAGGCTAAGTGGTTTTGGCATAAATCGATTATGCCTCATATTTCGTTTTTTTGTTGGAAGTTGCACTTTGGGTGGATTCCTTCTGATAGTAATCTTCAGGCTAATGGTGTTTGTTTGGCTTCTAAGTGCCAATGTTGTCGAGAGGTGGAGTCGATTGATCATATTATTTGGTCAGGGGCGGCGGCTCGGCATGTTTGGAGTTTTTTTGGGGGCCTCTTCAATGTCAATGTGCTTTGTACATTGAATGAGGCAAAGGTTGGATGGTTGAGTGGGGTCAAGCCGGGTCATGTTCGGGGCCTGATTCCGGTTTTGATCATTTGGTTTTTATGGGCTGCTCGTAATGACTCGAAGCATCGGATGATTCGCATTATGCCGTCTAAGATCATTGGAAAGGTGTTGAGATACGTTGATACGATTCGTCTTATTGGGGTTAAGATTGGCTGGTCGGGTCATTTTGAGGTTGGGAAGTTGTGGAAGTTTCAAAGAGTGGGGCTGAGTGGTAAGGAGATTAAGGTGGTGGTTTGGCGTTGTCCGAGGTTTCCTTGGGTAAAGTTAAACACGGATGGTTGTTCTAGGGGGAATCCGGGGGAGGCTGCTGGTGGTGGTGTTGTTCGGGATCATGAGGGCAATATTCTTTTTGCTTTTCATCACTATTTTGGTATAGGTACCAATATGGAGGCGGAAGCTTGGGGGCTGTTGCGTGGTCTGGAGTTGTGTTTTGAAAAGGATTTTTTAAGGGTTCATGTTGAATTGGATGCACAAGTGTTGGTGACGTTGGTGGCTTCGGGCGGTTGTGGGAATTGGAAGATCGCCGCTTTGCTGCAAAGGACTCGGGTGCTTCTTTGTCAAATGGAAGTGAAGGTGTCGCATATCTTTCGGGAAGGAAATTCAGTAGCTGATCTATTGGCTAATGAAGCTTGTGATTTGAAGACCTTTGATAGTTTTGGTAGTGATAGATGTAGTCGTAAAGTGATTGGTTTAGCTTTGCTTGATTGTCGAGGTGTTCCTTACTTAAGGTTCCCTCATTAGTTCCTTTTTTGAGCTTTTTTGATGTTTGCTTTGATTTTTTGTAAGCGTCGAGAGTCCATTTTGGACTATCTCGACTAACTCTTGCTTTTGATTCTATGAAGGTTTCGGTTTCTTTAAAAAAAAAAAAAACTATTAGAAGCTTATAGAAAAGATTGTGAATAACACAAAAAAGACTAACATTCGTTGATTCACCAATAGCACCAATAACATGCAATGCATATTTTAGAGCCTAAACGAATGGATTTGCCCAAAATAAGACAAATCTCTTAGAAGCTTGTTGGAAAGATTGTGAATAACACAAAAAGCACCAACATTCGTTGATTCACCAAAACCACCAATAACGTCCAATGCATGTTTTAGAGCCTAAACGTATGGATCTGCCCAAAATACGACACAACTCTTGGAAGCTTATAGGAAACATTGTGAATAACACAAAAATGACTCACAATCGTTTATTCACCAAAAGCACCAATAACTTGCAATGCATGTTTTACAGCGTAAACGGATTGATTAGCCGAAAATAAGACACTAATCTTGGAAACTTATTGGAAAGATTGTGAATAACACAAAAAAGGAATAACATTTGTTGGTTTATTAAAAGCACCAATAACGAGCAATGCATGGTTTAGAGCCTAAACGAATGGATAAGAGACAACTCTTGGAAGCTTATAGGAAAGATTCTAAATAACACAAAAAGGAAAAACATTCGTTGATTCACCCAAAGCACCAATAACTTGCAATGCATGTTTTAGAGCCTAAACGACTTGATTTGCCAAAATAAGACACAACTCTTGGAAGCTTATTGGAAAGATTGTGAATAACACAAAAGGACCATCATTCGTTGATTCAGCAAAAGCACCAATATCGTGCAAAGCATGTTTTAGAGTCTAAACGAATGGATTTGGAAAAAAACAACACAACTCTTGGAAGCTTATCGGAAAGATTGTGAATAACACAAAAAGGACTAACATTCGTTGATTCACCAAACCACCAATAACTTGCAATGCATGTTTTAGAGCCTAAACGAATGGATTAGCCCAAATAAGACACAATTCTTGGAAGCTTATAGGATAGATTGTGAATAGCACAAAAAGGACCAACATTCGTAGATTTAGCAAAAGCACCAATAACTTGCAATGCTTGTTTTAGAGCCTAAACGAATGGATTTGCCCAAAATAAGACAACTTTTAGAAGCTTATAGGAAAGATTGTGAATAACAAAAAAGGACTAACATTCGTTGATTCAGCAAAAGCACCAATAACGTGCAAAGCATGTTTTAGAGTCTAAACGAATGGATTTGTCCAAAATAAAACACAACAATTGGAAGCTTATAGAAAAGATTGTGAATAACACAAGAAAGACTAACATTCGTTGATTCACCAAAAGCACCAATAACATGCAATGCATATTTTAGAGCATAAACGAATGGATTTTCCAAAATAAGACACAAACTCTTGGAAACTTATAGGAAAGATTGTGAATAACCCAAAAAGGACCAACATTCGTTGAATCACCCAAAGCACCTATAACGTGCAATGCATGTTGTTTTAGAGCCTAAACGAATGGCTTTGCCCAAAATACGACACAACTCTTGGAAGATAATAGGAAAGATTGTGAATAACACAAAAAGGACAAGCCTTTGTTGATTCAGCAAAAGCACCCATAACGTGCAATGCATGTTTTAGAGCCTAAACGAATGGATTTGAAAAAAAAAACAACACAACTCTTGGAAGCTTATAGGAAAGATTGTGAAAACTCAAAAGGACCATCATTCGTTGATTCAGCAAAAGCACCATTATCGTGCAAAGCATGTTTTAGAGTCTAAACGAATGGATTTGAAAAAAAAAACAACACAACTCTTGGAAGCTTATCGGAAAGATTGTGAATAACACAAAAAGGACTAACATTCGTTGATTCACCAAACCACCAATAACTTGCAATGCATGTTTTAGAGCCTAAACGAATGGATTAGCCCAAAATAAGACACAATTCTTGGGTAAAGTTAAACACGGATGGTTGTTCTAGGGGGAATCCGGGGGAGGCTGCTGGTGGTGGTGTTGTTCGGGATCATGAGGGCAATATTCTTTTTGCTTTTCATCACTATTTTGGTATTGGTACCAATATGGAGGCGGAAGCTTGGGGGCTGTTGCGTGGTCTGGAGTTGTGTTTTGAAAAGGGTTTTTTAAGGGTTCATGTTGAATTGGATGCACAAGTGTTGGTGACGTTGGTGGCTTCGGGCGGTTGTGGGAATTGGAAGATCGCCGCTTTGCTGCAAAGGATTCGGGTGCTTCTTTGTCAAATGGAAGTGAAGGTGTCGCATATCTTTCGGGAAGGAAATTCAGTAGCTGATCTATTGGCTAATGAAGCTTGTGATTTGAAGACCTTTGATAGTTTTGGTAGTGATAGATGTAGTCGTAAAGTGATTGGTTTAGCATTGCTTGATTGTCGAGGTGTTCCTTACTTAAGGTTCCCTCATTAGTTCCTTTTTTGAGCTTTTTTGATGTTTGCTTTGATTTTTTGTAAGAGTCGAGAATCCATTTTGAACTATCTCGACTAACTCTTGCTTTTGATTCTATGAAAGTTTCGGTTTCTTTTTTAAAAAAAAAAAAAAAAAAATTCTTGGAAGCTTATAGGATAGATTGTGAATAACACAAATAGGACCAACATTCGTAGATTCAGCAAGAGCACCAATAACTTGCAATGCATGTTTTAGAGCCTAAACGAATGGATTTGCCCAAAATAAGACACAACTTTTAGAAGCTTATAGGAAAGATTGTGAATAACAAAAACGGACTAACATTCGTTGATTCAGCAAAAGCACGAATAACGTGCAAAGCATGTTTTAGAGTCTAAACGAATGGATTTGTCCAAAATACAACACAACAATTAGAAGCTTATCGAAAAGATTGTGAATAACACAAAAAAGACTAACATTCGTTGATTCACCAAAAGCACCAATAACATGCAATGCATATTTTAGAGCCTAAACGAATGGATTTTCCCAAATAAGACACAAACTCTTAGAAACTTATAGGAAAGATTGTGAATAACACAAAAAGGACCAACATTCGTTGATTCACCCAAAGCACCAATAACGTGCAATGCATGTTGATTTAGAGCCTAAACGAATGGCTTTGCCCAAAATACGACACAACTCTTGGAAGATAATAGGAAAGATTGTGAATAACACAAAAAGGACAAGCCTTTGTTGATTCACCAAAAGCACCCATAACGTGCAATGCATGTTTTAGAGCCTAAACGAATGGATTTGAAAAAAAAACAACACAACTCTTGGAAGATTATCGGAAAGATTGTGAATAACACAAAAAGGACTAACATTCGTTGATTCACCAAACCACTAATAACTTGCAATGCATGTTTTAGAGCCTAAACGAATGGATTAGCCCAAAATAAGACACAATTCTTGGAGGCTTATAGGATAGATTGTGAATAACACAAAAATGACCAACATTCGTAGATTCAGCAAAAGCACCAATAACTTGCAATGCATGTTTTAGAGCCTAAACGAATGGATTTGCCCGAAATAAGACACAACTTTTAGAAGCTTATAGGAAAGATTGTGAATAACAAAAACGGACTAACATTCGTTGATTCAGCAAAAGCACCAATAACGTGCAAAGCATGTTTTAGAGTCTAAACGAATGGATTTGTCCAAAATAAAACACAACAATTGGAAGCTTATAGAAAAGATTGTGAATAACACAAAAAAGACTAACATTCGTTGATTCACCAAAAGCACCAATAACATGCAATGCATATTTTAGAGCCTAAACGAATGGATTTTCCCAAATAAGACACAAACTCTTGGAAACTTATAGGAAAGATTGTGAATAACACAAAAAGGACCAACATTCGTTGATTCACCCAAAGCACCAATAACGTGCAATGCATGTTGTTTTAGAGCCTAAACGAATGGCTTTGCCCAAAATACGACACAACTCTTGGAAGATAATAGGAAATATTGTGAATAACACAAAAAGGACAAGCCTTTGTTGATTCACCAAAAGCACCCATAACGTGCAATGCATGTTTTAGAGCCTAAACGAATGGATTTGAAAAAAAAACAACACAACTCTTGGAAGCTTATCGAAAAGATTGTGAATAACACATAAAGGACTAACATTCGTTGATTCACCAAACCACCAATAGCTTGCAATGCATGTTTTAGAGCCTAAACGAATGGATTAGCCCAAAATAAGACACAATTCTTGGAAGCTTATAGGATAGATTGTGAATAACACAAAAAGGACCAACATTCGTAGATTCAGCAAAAGCACCAATAACTTGCAATGCATGTTTTAGAGCCTAAACGAATGGATTTGCCCGAAATAAGAAACCTTGGGGGTGGAATTAGGAGTCCTACCGGGTGTGGGACTAGGAGTGGGGCAAGACTCCTTGTTGGTGAAGGAAACCTTGGGGGTGGAATTAGGAGTCCTACCGGGTGTGGGACTAGGAGTGGGGCAGGACTCCTTGTTGGTGAAGGAAACCTTGGGGATGGAATTAGGAGTCCTACCGGGTGTGGGACTAGGAGTGGGGCACAAGGAACTTGGTTCTGAAAATTTGCAAATTTCTCCTGGTTTGAATTTGAGTGATGGTGAACGTATTGATGGCTCTGGAAATTCATTAGACACTCAGGAACGTGGAGAACAAATCAGGAGAAACTATGAAAGGGTTCGAAATATGGTTTTGGATGGAGATGAGGCTGGTTCGTCGATGGCGATCACATCGTATAAATCACCTTTTTTTGAGAATTCGGTGCAACGAATTCAACACCAAATTAATGAATCAGGGGATGAGTCGGATGGTTCTTTTGAGAGTCCGGACTTAGACGATCAGGAACTGAGGGCTTTGGATGTTGCTGCTCGGATTTATGAGAAACACAAATTGGCGAAAAGGAGGTCAAGGCGTGGAACAATAAGTGAGGGTGGCCTTTCAGATCCGTCAGGAGATGAGACAGCGTCTAAAGAGGTTGAGGATCAGCTTTCTCGAATGACTTCGAGGAGAGGTAAGGGTGTTGTTATTCGTTCCAATGTTTAAAACACTAATTTGGAATATTAGAGGTGTTGGGAATGAACCCGCACAAGATAAACTTATGGCTTTGAGGCGTGACTTGAAGCCTAAAATTTTAGTATTGTTAGAACCTTTAATTGATGCTGATTGGAGGTTTCCTAGGAGATTTAATTTTCCTTCTTTGATTGTTAATTCTTCGAGGAAAATTTGGATTATGTTTGAGGATTCTGTTCAAATTGAGGTGGTTGAAGACCATCCTCAATTTGTACAGTGTAAGGTGGAGGATTCGGTTTTGCAGATTTCTGTTTTTATGACTTTTGTGTATGCATCTACTACTCGGCATGGGAGAGTTGAGCTTTGGGATGGTTTGAGGGCTGTTTGTACCAATGAGCCGTGGTGTGTTGGGGGTGACTTTAACACGGTTACTTCGGTGACGGAAAGACGGGGAAAGGGTCGGCCTAAGTTGGGTGAGATCAATGACTTCAACACGGTGCTTGCTGAAACGGGGCTGTTTGACGTGGGGTTTACAGGGGGCCAATTCACTTGGACGAACAAAAGGGGAGCGTGGGGCAGATTGGATCGTGTTATGGTGAATAGCGGTTGGACTGATTTATTTGAGGTTTCTTCGGTGACTCACCTTGCGAGAAGGCAATCAGATCATTGTCCATTGTTGTTCGAATTTATGAGGCAGCAAAGGAGGAGGAAATCTTCTTTTAGGTTTCAGAATATGTGGTTGCGGCATGGAGAGTTCAAAAGGATGGTGGAGGAGAATTGGAGGCTTCCTTGTCGGACTTCGGGTTTGAGAGGGCTTTGGGAGAAATTGAAACGGCTGCAGTTTAGGCTAAAGTCGTGGAATTGGAATGAGTTTGGGGATGTCAATGTGAAGGTGAAAGAGATGGAGGAAAGGGTGAAAAAGGCGGAGCTCGCATTTGACCGTGACCCTTCTGAGGTTAATTTGATTGATCTCAATAGGTGGAATGCTGAATTGACGTTGCGGGTTTCTATGCAAGAGGATATGTGGAAACAAAGGGCTGCTTGTAATTGGATGAGGGATGGTGAGAGAAACACAAAGTTTTATCAAGCTTGTGTGAAGAAAAGGAGGGCTCGGGGAAGAATCAATAAAATCTTGGTGGGGGATCAATTGGTTGAGGGCCAAGATGAGTTGATGTCTTCGGCGGTGTCTCACTTTCAAAATTTTCTTGGGGGTGGGAATGAGGACTTAGAGCAGCATTCTTTGGATTTTATTCCTTCGTTGGTTTCAGAGGTGGAGAATCGGATGTTGGTAGAGTGCCCTTCTATGGAAGAGGTTTTTGAAACTCTTTGTCGGATGCCAATGGATAGTGTGGCGGGTCCTGATGGCTACACGACAAAGTTTTTTCATGATTGTTGGGAGATTATTAAGGATGATGTTTACATGGTGGTGCAAGGGTTTTTTGCGGGTAACGTTTTGCCTTTAGGATTCTCTAACACCACTATTGTGTTGATTCCTAAAAAGGCAAATCCGGAAAGGTGGAGTGATTTTCGGCCTATTAGTCTTTGTACAACTTTTTATAAGCTTTGTTCAAAGATTCTGAATGATAGGCTTGCTGCGGTGTTGCCTAGGATTATCTCTCCGAATCAAAGTGGTTTTATTAAAGGGAGGGCGATTGCGGATAATGTTTTACTGGGCCAGGAGATGGTGCACTCTCTAAATGCTAAGACGAAAGGGCATAATTTGATCATCAAGTTGGACATGGAGAAAGCGTATGATAAAGTTCAATGGAGGTTCTTGATGGCCATGTTAGAAAAGTTTGGTTTTGGAGAGCGATGGCGGAAGTTGATTTACACATGCATCTCGTCAAGTCACTTCTCGGTTTTAGTGAATGGTGAGAATGCAGGGTACTTTGCATCGTCTCAGGGGTTGAGACAAGGTGACCCTATTTCTCCGGCTTTGTTTGTTATTGCAGCGGAGTTCCTCTCACGGGGCGTGGAGCAACTTATGGCGCAACATCCGGATATGTGTTTTGACACAAAGAAAAGGTTTAAGCTTTCTCATTTAGCTTATGCTGATGATTGTATGTTATTTTTGAAGGGATCTAAAAGGAGTGTTCGGAGGATGTGTAGGTTCCTTGAGCTTTATGGGGCTGTTTCGGGTCAAAAGGTGAACGTGCAAAAAAGTATGTTTATTTTGGGACGGCGTGCTTCGTCTTCTCGACGTCGGATGATACAAAGGCTGTCCGGTTTCTCACCAACGAGTTTGCCTTTAACTTATCTTGGAGTGCCTCTTTTTGTGGGACGTAGTAGGGCTGTCCATTTTGAGGGGATTATTGATAAGATTAGGGGTCATTTGAATGGCTGGAATCTAAATTTGTTGTCTCCTGGAGGTAGGATTACACTCATTAAATCAACATTGAGCACTATTCCTGTCTATTTTTTCCAGGTGATGCGTCCTACTAAGGGGGTGATCAAGAAAATGCATGGAATTTTTGCGAGGTTTTTATGGGGTGATTTTGAGACAAGAAAGCGGATGCATTGGGCATCTTGGAAGAAGGTGTGCAAGCCGGTTTTGGAGGGTGGCTTGGGCTTTCGGTCTCTTTGGGATGTGGTGGATTCTTTCTCGATTAAGCTTTGGTGGAGGTTTCGGAAAATGGACAGCCTTTGGGCATCTTGTTTGCATGGGTATTATTGTAAAAGGGCGTCTCCTTGGCTGGCTCGGGCGACGTCCCATAGTTCTTTGGTTTGGAAACGGCTTGTGGAGGCGAGGGAGGCTGCTCAAAAGCAGATTTTTTGGCTTGTTGGAGAAGGTCATATCTCGTTTTGGCATGACCATTGGTGTGGCCCGGAGACATTAGCTTCACGTCAAAGGGTTAGGGGTCCAGTGGATGCTCGAGTTTCTGATTTTTTGGTTGATGGCCGTTGGAATGTGGCGCTCTTAAGGGAGAGGCTCGCCGAGGATTTGGTTGAGTCTATTTTGGAGATTCGGCCGAGTGTGGAGAAGAAGGATGTTCCGGTGTGGAAACCTTCTTCTAATGGATGTTTCTCGGCAAAATCTGCGTGGGAGTTGGTGAGAACTCCAAATGAACCAGTGGATGAGGCTAAGTGGTTTTGGCATAAATCGATTATGCCTCATATTTCCTTTTTTTGTTGGAAGTTGCACTTTGGGTGGATTCCTTCTGATAGGAATCTTCAGGCTAATGGTGTTTGTTTGGCTTCTAAGTGCCAATGTTGTCGAGAGGTGGAGTCGATTGATCATATTATTTGGTCAGGGGCGGCGGCTCGGCATGTTTGGAGTTTTTTTGGGGGCCTCTTCAATGTCAATGTGCTTTGTACATTGAATGAGGCAAAGGTTGGATGGTTGAGTGGGGTCAAGCCGGGTCATGTTCGGGGCCTGATTCCGGTTTTGATCATTTGGTTTTTATGGGCTGCTCGTAATGACTCGAAGCATAGGATGATTCGCATTGTGCCGTCTAAGATCATTGGAAAGGTGTTGAGATACGTTGATACGATTCGTCTTATTGGGGTTAAGATTGGCTGGTCGGGCCATTTTGAGGTTGGGAAGTTGTGGAAGTTTCAAAGAGTGGGACCGAGTGGTAAGGAGATTAAGGTGGTGGTTTGGCGTTGTCCGAGGTTTCCTTGGTAAAGTTAAACACGGATGGTTGTTCTAGGGGGAATCCGGGGGAGGCTGCTGGTGGTGGTGTTGTTCGGGATCATGAGGGCAATATTCTTTTTGCTTTTCATCACTATTTTGGTATTGGTACCAATATGGAGGCGGAAGCTTGGGGGCTGTTGCGTGGTCTGGAGTTGTGTTTTGAAAAGGGTTTTTTAAGGGTTCATGTTGAATTGGATGCACAAGTGTTGGTGTCGTTGGTGGCTTCGGGCGGTTGTGGGAATTGGAAGATCGCCGCTTTGTTGCAAAGGATTCGGGTGCTTCTTTGTCAAATGGAAGTGAAGGTGTCGCATATCTTTCGGGAAGGAAATTCAGTAGCTGATCTATTGGCTAATGAAGCTTGTGATTTGAAGACCTTTGATAGTTTTGGTAGTGATAGATGTAGTCGTAAAGTGATTGGTTTAGCTTTGCTTGATTGTCGAGGTGTTCCTTACTTAAGGTTCCCTCATTAGTTCCTTTTTTGAGCTTTTTTGATGTTTGCTTTGATTTTTTGTAAGCGTCGAGAGTCCATTTTGGACTATCTCGACTAACTCTTGCTTTTGATTCTATGAAAGTTTCGGTTTCTTTAAAAAAAAAAAAAAAAAAAAAAAAAAAAAAAAAACTTTTAGAAGCTTATAGGATTTGCCCAAAATAAGACACAACTTTTAGAAGCTTGATTTTTCTCTCTCCTATCTAGGGTTTTGTGCGCGGCAATCAGCCGCCGTGCATGGAGGCCGAAGCCTCCGATCAGCATTGCTCGGTGGAGCAGCCACCGGGCACGTCCAATTTGCCGCCATGCGAGCCGGTGGCGCCGACTTCCGCCGTCAATATTCCGCCGGAAGTTGGCAATGCGTTTCTTCCTAGACGCCTTTTGATTTCTCAAGTGGTGCAGCCGTCGTCCGCTACCGTTGAACAACCTAAAGATGGAAGTTTGCAGGAGTTTCCATCTCTGAAGGAGTCTTTTCCTAATAGGATTCGTGAGAAACCTATTGATGTTGGGGGAACAGGAAACTTGGATGGTAAGGACACTAGGGAATCCTCTAAAAACGTGGCTAAGGATGCATCTAAACCACAAAGTCGATCTTTCGTTCGTTTGTTTGATCATTCTCTTGTCGGGAAACGTGATCTTTCTCCTAGGGCTGTTAGTAAATCTTTTGAAGATGATCCGATTTTTGCATTGGGGAATAGATTAACTGAACCAAAAAAGGCGTTTACGTATCAAGGGAAACCGGCGATTCGTTTCAACAAAACTGATTTTGATTGTTTTTCGCAACAATTTAAGTATGCTCTTGTTGGAAAATTTTCTCATGGACGTCCGTCACCGGAGGATTTACAGAATTGGTTTTTAAAGTTGGGATTACGGGGATCTTTTTCGCTTGGTGACATTGATGGCCGCCATGTGTTTATTCAGATTACATTGGAGGATGATTCTACACGTTTGTGGTCGAGACAATCGTGGATGGTGCATGGTTTTCCTATGCGTGTTTTTAAGTGGTCTACAAGTTTTGATCCTAAGGCTGAATCTTCAGTGGTGCCGATTTGGGTTTCGTTGCCTCGGCTGCCAATCGTGATGCATCATAAGGAGGCGTTATTTGATATTGTTTCATTGATTGGTAAACCATTAAGGATTGATGAATCGACGGCCAAAGTTGTTCGTCCAAGTTGTGCTAGGGCTTGTGTTGAGATTGATCTTCTTGAATCTGAAGTTAAGGAAATTTACATTGATGGTCCGGAAGGGAGTTTTTGGCAAAAGGTGATTTATGGGGATCGTCCAAAATATTGCACGGTGTGCCATCATGTGGGGCATAGTTTGGAGTCATGCTATGTTGCCGGGAACAAAAAACATCAGGGCAACCCACGTCGCCGGAGATCAAAATCCAGAGGTGGTGGGGGTCGAGTGGTTGATCGGCAAGGTGGAATACGTGGGCGAGAGGGGTCGGCGCAATCTGGGCGCGAGGGCCCGGCGCGCGTGCCTGATGTGCGCGTGACTGCGCAAGGGAGAGACGGCCCGGCGCGCGCACCGGCAGGCCGCGATGGCCCGGCGCGCGATAGCGCCCGCCAAGGGCAGCCTGCGCTTGCGCGCAATTTGCGACCCGCGATGGGCGGGGCGATAGATGGTTCGGCAGCGGGGCCGTCAACTGTTGGTGGTCAGGTGGAGTTTTTGGGGGTTCAAGAGCCGGCACGTCTGGAGCATCCCAGGGCCGACGGGTCTGTCATGGGTCCGGTGCCGGTGGATGGGAATTTGGTACGTTTGGAGCATCCCGGGGCCGACGGGTCTGTCTTGGGTCCGGTGCCTTTGGATGAAGTACAAGTTGGGATGGGTGATTCTGGAGCCGTCAATCAAGTTAAGGATTTGGCGCAAAGTGGTGGAATGGAGGATTTTGAAACTCCGGGGGCTGCTTCGGATTTGGGTTCTTTAGAGCTTCAAAGAAAGGGTGAAAGGATTCGTCGAACTTATGAAAGGGCGAGGGATTCAGTTTTGTTTTCAAGTGGAGTTGGAGAAACTCAAGATACTCCTTCTGGAGAATTTGAGAATTCAGTGTTGCGGATTAGGCATGCAATTCAGGATTCTGATTCGGATTATATTGATGATGAACCTGAGTTGGATGATCAAGAACTTTTGGCGCTTGATGTTGCGGCGAGGATATATGAGCGACATCAATTGGCGAAAAGGCGATCAAGAGTGATGTCTTCTGATAAAGAATCGGACCAATTAGAGGATGAGGAAGTGGAGAACATGGAAAGAGTGGACAAACGATCTTCTCGAATGGCTGTGAGAAGAGGTAAGACCCCTATTTTTGGTTCTCAATGATTAAGACAATAATTTGGAATGTTAGAGGTGTTGGGAATGTACCCGCACAACATAAGATTTTGGCTTTGAGGCGTGAATTACAGCCGAAAGTTTTGGTACTTCTTGAACCGCTTATAGCGCCTGATTGGCGGTTCCCTCGTTTGTTTAACTATCAATCGATGTTGGTGAATGTTTCTGGAAAAATTTGGGTTTTGTTTGATGAGACGGTTAATATTGTGGTGTTGGAGGATAATCCTCAATTTTTGCATTGTTTAGTTTCGTGTGCTGATGTTGAGTTTCCTGTTCATATGACGTTTGTGTATGCTTCCACTACTCGTCGGGGGAGGGTGGAATTGTGGGAGGGTTTACGTGCTATTTGCACTCCGGATGCGTGGGCTGTTGGTGGTGACATTAACACAGTGACTTCAGTGACGGAAAGGCGGGGACGGGGTTCTGTTCGTCTTCCGGAAATTGAGGATTTTTGTAATGTTTTGAATAAGACGGGGCTGTTTGATTTAGGTTTTTCGGGAGGTCCTTTCACATGGACTAATAAACGTGCATGGGGCAGGCTTGATCGTGTGGTGGTCAATAGTGGTTGGGTTGAGGCGTTTGAGATATCTTCGGTGACTCATCTTGCTAGGAAGCAATCTGACCATTGTCCTCTACTTTTTGAGTTTAATGTTCAAAATAGAAGGAGGAAATCTGGTTTTCGGTTTCAAAATATGTGGCTTCGGCATGCTAACTTTATGACGATGTTAATGGAGAGTTGGAATCAGCCTACTAGGGCGTCGGGGATGAGAGGTTTATGGGAGAAATTGAAACGTTTGCAACAGAAGCTTAAATGGTGGAATTGGAACGTTTTTGGGGATGTTAAACTCAAAATTAAAGACATGGAAAAGAAGGTGAAATTAGCGGAGATGGTTTTTGATTTTGATCCTTCGGATGCGAACTTGGAATCGTTGAATAGGTGTAATGCTGAATATACTCTTCGTGTTTCAATGGAAGAGGATATGTGGAAACAAAGGGCTGCGTGTAATTGGATGAAAGATGGTGAAAGAAATACTAAATTTTACCAATCTTGTGTGAAAAAAAGGAGGGCTAGGGGACGCATACATAAAATCTTGGATGGTGATAGATTGTTATCCGATCAAGATGAGCTTATGGGGTCGGCTGCTCATTACTTTCAGAATTTTTTGGGGGGTGATGGTTCTCTTCTTCAACCACATGATTTGGATTTTATACCTTCTTTGGTGACGGATGAAGAAAACAATATGCTTGCTTGCTGTCCTTCTATGGAAGAGGTTAAAGCAACTCTTGATGCTATGTCGCCGGATAGTGTGGCGGGTCCGGATGGTTTTACGGCGCGGTTCTTCCAAGTTTGCTGGAATGTAGTTAAGGGAGATGTTTATGGGGCTGTTCAAAGCTTTTTTGCTGGTCATGTCTTGCCAAAAAGCTTCTCAAATACTACCATTGTCCTTATTCCAAAAAAGGACAACCCCGAGAGATGGAGTGATTTTCGCCCTATTAGTCTATGCACGACGTTCTATAAGCTTTGCTCAAAAATCCTCAATGATCGGTTGGCTGAGGTTTTGCCAAAGCTTATTTCTCCGAATCAAAGTGGATTCTTTCAGAATAGAGCTATTGCGGATAATATTTTGTTGGCGCAAGAGATGGTGCACTCTCTTAATGCTAAAACTTTGGGGCATAATTTGATGGTTAAATTAGATATGGAGAAAGCATATGATAAGGTTCGATGGGAATTTTTGCTGAATATGCTTACTAAATTTGGCTTTAGTGAGAGGTGGAGAAATTTGATCAAAACTTGCATATCCTCTAGTCATTTTTCGGTGCTTGTCAATGGGGAAACGGCTGGTTATTTTCCTTCATTGCAAGGTTTGAGACAAGGGGATCCTATCTCGCCGGCTCTATTTGTTCTTGCGGCAGAATTTCTTTCCAGGGGATTGGAGAGACTTATGGAGCAGCATCCCGAGATGATTTTTGATACTAAGAAGAGGTTTAAGCTTTCACATTTGGCTTATGCTGATGATTGTATGGTTTTCTTGAAGGGGAATAAACGAAGTGTGAAGCGGCTTTGCAATTTTTTGGAATTGTATTCGGCTGTTTCGGGGCAGAAAGTTAACCAACAAAAGAGTAAGTTTGTGTTGAGTCGGAGGGCCTCTTCTTCGAGGAAGAGAATGATAAGTCGGGTTTCGGGTTTTACTTCAACTCAACTCCCGCTTATTTATTTAGGGGTACCTTTGCATGTTGGGCGTCGTTTGGCGGTGCATTTTGAGATCATCATTGAGAAGATTAGGGGTCATTTGAATGCATGGAACCATAGGTTTCTTTCTTCAGGGGGGCGTATTACTTTGATTAAATCGGTCCTTTGCTCAATACCGGTTTATTTTTTCCAAGTGATGGAGCCTCCGAAATCTGTTGTTAAAAAGATTCATGGCATTTTGACGAGGTTTCTATGGGGTGATTATGCAACGAGAAAGAGTTTTTATTGGGCGTCGTGGAAAAAGGTTTGCCGTCCTTTATGTGAAGGAGGATTGGGTTTTAGGTGGCTTGAGGATGTGGTGAGGTCTTTCTCAATCAAGCTTTGGTGGCGGTTTCGGCAGCAAGAAAGCCTTTGGGCGAGGTGTTTATTTGAATATTATTGTAGAAGGGCATCTCCTTGGTTGGCTCGAGCCTCTTCTCATAGTTCATCTATTTGGAAGAGGCTTGTGAGGGGTAGGGAGTTGGCGCACGCCCAAATTTTCTGGATTATTGGGCGCGGGAATGTTTCTTTTTGGAATGATCATTGGATTGGGAATGGTACTTTAGGTTCTACTGTGCGAGTCTCGGGGCCAGTAGACATTAAGGTATCCAATTTTTTGGTTGAGGGACAATGGAATGTTTCGTTGTTGAAAGAACGAGTGCCTGAGGAGTTTGTGACTGAAATCCTTCAAATTGTGCCGTGTGTGGAGAATGCGGATTGTGCAATTTGGAAACCGGCTGCTGATGGTGCTTTTAGTACTAAATCAGCGTGGGAGGTGGTGCGTGTGAAGCATGAAGAGATGGTGGGTGCTAGTTGGTTTTGGAACTCATTGGTGATGCCGCACATTTCTTTCTTTTGGTGGAAACTTGTTAATGGCTGGATTCCTACGGATCAGCTTATGCAAGTTAAGGGGGTGGAGCTCGCTTCTAAATGTCAATGCTGTAGTAGTGTGGAGACTTTAGAGCATATGTTGTGGTCTGGGGAGATTGCAAAACAGGTTTGGAACTATTTCTTTAACCTTTTTAAGGTTAATAGGGGAGTGGTGGGTTCGTTGAATGAGGCACGGGCTTTGTGGATTGATGGGGTGAAGCCGGGACATGTTCGTGGCCTTATTCCAATTCTGATCGGTTGGTTTCTTTGGGCTGCTCGGAATGACTCAAAGTATCGTGACATCCAAATGGTGCCGGGAAGGATTATTTTCAGAATCTTTCGGTACTTGGAGACGTGTAGGTTGGCTGGGATTCGGCTGAATTGGGTTGGAGCTTGGGAGGTTGGTCGAAGGTTTCATTTTCAGCAATTGGGGCCGTCGGGCCGAGACGTTCGTGTTGTGCATTGGTGTCCTCCACCTTTGCATGGTTTCAAGTTGAACACGGACGGCTGTTCCAGGGGTAATCCGGGTGAGTCGGCGTGTGGAGGCGTCTTAAGGGATGATCAAGGGAACATTATTTGGGGCTTTCATTTTTTTGTTGGGACTGCAACAAATATGGAAGCGGAATTACGGGGGCTTCTACGTGGATTAGAGCTTTGTTGGGAACATGGAATTCACACTCTTTTAGTGGAATTGGATGCTCAATCAGTGATTGCATTGGTGAAGTCCAGGAGAGCGGGATTTTGGAAATATGCAAGGTTTATTCAAAGGATTCGTCAATTGATTTCAGCTATGGATGTTTCGTTTTCTCATATTTTTCGTGAAGGTAATGCCGTGGCAGACCTTTTGGCAAACGAGGCGTGTGATTTGAAGACAAATTCGTTTTTTACTATTTGTAGTCGGAAAGCTAGGGGTCTTGCATTATTAGATAGTCGTGGAGTTCCTTATATTAGATTTCCTAAGTAGCATTGTTGCTTATTTGAGCTTGAAGATTCTCTAGTAGTTTAGTTGGCTTTTTAGTTTGATGAGCTAAGAGTGCATCCGTTTTGGCACACTTAAACATTGTATTTTTTTTGCGAGGTTTTTCTATGAAGGGTTTCTTTTTGAAAAAAAAAAAAAAAAAAAACTTTTAGAAGCTTATAGGAAAGATTGTGAATAACAAAAACGGACTAACATTCGTTGATTCAGCAAATGTACCAATAACGTGCAAAGCATGTTTTAGAGTCTAAACGAATGGATTTGTCCAAAATAAAACACAACAATTGGAAGCTTATAGAAAAGATTGTGAATAACACAAAAAAGACTAACATTCGTTGATTCACCAAAAGCACCAATAACATGCAATGCATATTTTAGAGCCTAAACGAATGGATTTTCCCAAATAAGACACAAACTCTTGGAAACTTATAGGAAAGATTGTGAATAACACAAAAAGGACCAACATTCGTTGATTCACCCAAAGCACCAATAACGTGCAATGCATGTTGTTTTAGAGCCTAAACGAATGGCTTTGCCCAAAATACGACACAACTCTTGGAAGATAATAGGAAAGATTGTGAATAACACAAAAAGGACAAGCCTTTGTTGATTCACCAAAAGCACCCATAACGTGCAATGCATGTTTTAGAGCCTAAACGTATGGATTTGCCCAAAATACGACACAACTCTTGGAAGCTTATAGGAAACATTGTGAATAACACAAAAAGGAATTACATTTGTTGGTTTATTAAAAGCACCAATAACGTGCAATGCTAGTTTTAGAGACTAAACGTATGGGTTTGTCCAAAATACGACACAACTCTTGGAAGCTTATAGGAAACATTGTGAATAACACAAAAAGGAATAACATTTGTTGGTTTATTAAAAGCACCAATAACGTGCAATGCTTGTTTTAGAGCCTAACGAATGGATATGCCCAAAATACGACACAACTCTTAGAAGCTTATAGGAATGATTGTGAATAGCACAAAAAGGATCAACATTCCCTGTTCAACCAAAAGCACCAATAACATGCAATGCATATTTTCGAGCCTAAACGAATGGATTTTCCCAAATAAGACACAACTCTTGGAAACTTATAGGAAAGATTGTGAATAACACAAAAAGGACCAACATTCGTTGATTCACCCAAAGCACCAATAACGTGCAATGCATGTTGTTTTAGAGCCTAAACGAATGGCTTTGCCCAAAATACGACACAACTCTTGGAAGATAATAGGAAAGATTGTGAATAACACAAAAAGGACAAGCCTTTGTTGATTCACCAAAAGCACCCATAACGTGCAATGCATGTTTTAGAGCCTAAACGAATGGATTTGAAAAAAAAACAACACAACTCTTGGAAGATTATCAGAAAGATTGTGAATAACACAAAAAGGACTAACATTCGTTGATTCACCAAACCACCAATAACTTGCAATGCATGTTTTAGAGCCTAAACGAATGGATTAGCCAAAAATAAGACACAATTCTTGGAGGCTTATAGGATAGATTGTGAATAACACAAAAATGACCAACATTCGTAGATTCAGCAAAAGCACCAATAACTTGCAATGCATGTTTTAGAGCCTAAACGAATGGATTTGCCCGAAATAAGACACATAGAGTGCCCTTCTATGGAAGAGGTTTTTGAAACTCTTTGTCGGATGCCAATGGATAGTGTGGCGGGTCCTGATGGCTACACGACAAAGTTTTTTCATGATTGTTGGGAGATTATTAAGGATGATGTTTACATGGCGGTGCAAGGGTTTTTTGCGGGTAACGTTTTGCCTTTAGGATTCTCTAACACCACTATTGTGTTGATTCCTAAAAAGGCAAATCCGGAAAGGTGGAGTGATTTTCGGCCTATTAGTCTTTGTACAACTTTTTATAAGCTTTGTTCAAAGATTCTGAATGATAGGCTTGCTGCGGTGTTGCCTAGGATTATCTCTCCGAATCAAAGTGGTTTTATTAAAGGGAGGGCGATTGCAGATAATGTTTTACTGGGCCAGGAGATGGTGCACTCTCTAAATGCTAAGACGAAAGGGCATAATTTGATCATCAAGTTGGACATGGAGAAAGCGTATGATAAAGTTCAATGGAGGTTCTTGATGGCCATGTTAGAAAAGTTTGGTTTTGGAGAGCGATGGCGGAAGTTGATTTACACATGCATCTCGTCAAGTCACTTCTCGGTTTTAGTGAATGGTGAGAATGCAGGGTACTTTGCTTCGTCTCAGGGGTTGAGACAAGGTGACCCTATTTCTCCGGCATTGTTTGTTATTGCAGCGGAGTTCCTCTCACGGGGCGTGGAGCAACTTATGGCGCAACATCCGGATATGTGTTTTGACACAAAGAAAAGGTTTAAGCTTTCTCATTTAGTTACTCTTGGAAGCTTATAGTAAAGATTGTGAATAACAAAAAAAGGACGAACACTCGTTGTTTCACCAAAAGCACCAACAACGTGCAATGCATATTTTAGAGCCTAAACGAATGGATTTACCCAAAATACGACACAACTCTTGGAAGCTTATAGGAAAGATTGTGAATAACACAAAAGGGACCAACAATTGTTGATTCACCAAAAGCACCAATAACTTGCAATGCATATTTTAGAGCCTAAACGAATGGATTAGCCCCAAAATAAGACACAAATCTTGGAAGCTTATAGGAAAGATTGTGAATAACACAAAAAGAACAAACATTCGTTGATTCACCAATAACGTGCAATGCATGTTTTAGAGCCTAAACGAATGGATTAGCCCGAAATAAGGCACAACTCTTGGAAGCTTATGGGAAAGATTGTGAATAACACAATAAGGACCAACATTCGTGGATTCACCAAAAGCACCAATAACTTGCAAAGCATGTTTTAGAGCCTGAACGAATGGATTTGCCCAAAATAAGACACCACTCTTAGAAGCTTATAGGAAAGATTGTAAATAACACAAAAAGGACCACCATTCGTTGATTCACCAAAAGCACCAATAACGTGCAATGCATGTTTTAAAGCATAACGAATGGAATTGTCCAAAATAAGACACAACTCTTGGAAGCTTATAGGAAAAATTGTGAATAACACAAAAATGACCAACATTCCTTGATTCTCCAAAAGCACCAATAACTTGCCATGCATGTTTTAGAGCCGAACCGACTGGATTCGCCCAAAATAAGACACAACTGTTGGAAGCTTAGAGGAAAGATTGTGAATAACACAAAAAGGACCAACATTTGTTGATTCACCAAAAGCACCAATAACTTGCAATGCATGTTTTAGAGCCTAAACGAATGGATTTGCCCAAAATACGACACATCTCTTGGAAGCCTATAGGAAAGATTGTGAATAACACAAAAAGGACCAAAATTCGTTGATTTACCAAAAGCACCAATAACGTGCAACACATGTTTTAGAGCCTAAACGAATGGACTTACCCAAAATACGTTACAACTCTTGGAAGCTTATAGGAAAGACTGTGAATAACACAAAAAGGACCAAAATTCGTTGATTCACCAAAAGCATCAATAACTTGCTATGCATGTTTTAGAGCCTAAACGAATGGATTCGCCAAAAATAAGACACAACTCCTGGTAGCTTATAGAAAAGATTGTGAATAACACAAAAAGGATCAACATTCGTTGATTCACACAAAGCACCAATAACTTGCAATGCATGTTTTAGAGCCTAAACGAATGGACTTACCCAAAATACGACACAACTCTTGGAAGCTTATAGTAAAGATTGTGAATAACAAAAAAAGGACGAACACTCGTTGATTCACCAAAAGCACCAACAACGTGCAATGCATATTTTAGAGCCTAAACGAATGGATTTACCCAAAATACGACACAACTTTTGGAAGCTTATAGTAAAGATTGTGAATAACACAAAAATGACCAACATTCGTTGATTTACCAAAAGCACCAACAACTTGCAATGCATGTTTTTGAGCCTAAACGAATGGATTTGCCCAAAATAAGACACAACTCTTGGAAGCTTATAAGAAAGAATGTGAATAACACAAAAAGGACCAACATTCTTTTATTCACCAAAAGCACCAATAACGTGCAATGCTTGTTTTAGAGCCTAAACGAATGGATAAGACACAACTCTTGGAAGCTTATAGAAAAGAGTGTGAATAACACAAAAAGGACCAAAATTCGTTGATTCACCAAAAGCATCAATCACTTGCAATGCATGTTTTAGTGCCTAAACGAATGGATTTGCCCAAAATAAGACACAACTCTTGGAAGCTTATCTTTGTACATTGAATGAGGCAAAGGTTGGATGGTTGAGTGGGGTCAAGCCGGGTCATGTTCGGGGCCTGATTCCGGTTTTGATCATTTGGTTTTTATGGGCTGCTCGTAATGACTCGAAGCATAGGATGATTCGCATTGTGCCGTCTAAGATCATTGGAAAGGTGTTCAGATACATTGATACGATTCGTCTTATTGGGGTTAAGATTGGCTGGTCGGGCCATTTTGAGGTTGGAAAGTTGTGGAAGTTTCAGAGAATGGGGCCGAGTGGTAAGGAGATTAAGGTGGTGGTTTGGCGTTGTCCGAGGTTTCCTTGGGTAAAGTTAAACACGGATGGTTGTTCTAGGGGGAATCCGGGGGAGACTGCTGGTGGCGGTGTTGTTCGGGATCATGAGGGCAATATTCTTTTTCCTTTTCATCACTATTTTGGTATTGGTACCAATATGGAGGCGGAAGCTTGGGGGCTGTTGCGTGGCTTGGAGTTGGGTTTTGAAAAGGGTTTTAGTTGGGTTCATGCTGAATTGGATGCACAAGTGTTGGTGACGTTGGTGGCTTCGGTTGGTTGTGGGAATTGGAAGATCGCCGCTTTGCTGCAAAGGATTCGGGTGCTTCTTTGTCAAATGGAGGTGAAGTTGTCGCATATCTTTCGGGAAGGAAATTCAGTAGCTGATCTATTGGCTAATGAAGCTTGTGATTTGAAGACTTTTGATAGTTTTGGTAGTGATAGAGGTAGTCGTAAAGTGATTGGTTTAGCTTTGCTTGATTGTAGAGGTGTTCCTTACTTAAGGTTCCCTCATTAGTTTCCTTTTTTGAGCTTTTTTGATGTTTGCTTTGATTTCATATAAGGGTCGAGCGTCCACACTGGCCTTTCTCGACTAACTCTTGCTATTGGTTATATGGAAGTTTCGGTTTCTTTAAAAAAAAAAACAAACTCTTGGAAGCTTATAGGAATGATTGTGAATAACATTAAAAGGACCAACATTTGTTGATTCACCAAAAGCCCCAATAACGTGCAATGCATGTTTTAGAGCCTAAACGAATGGATAAGACACAACTGTTGGAAGCTTATAGGAAAGATTATGAATAACACAAAAAGGACCAACATTCGTTGATTCTCCACAAGCACCAATAACTTGCAATGCATGTTTTAAAGCCTAAACGAATGGATTTTCCCAAAATACGACACAACTATTGGAAGCTTATAGGAAAGATTGAGAATAACACAGAAATGACCAACATTAGTTGATTCACCAAAAGCACCAATAACTTGCAATGCATGTTTCAGAGCCTAAACGAATGGATTAGCCCAAAATAAGAAACAAATATTCGAAGCTTATTGGAAAGATTGTGTATAACACAAAAAGGACGAACATTCGTTGATTCACCAAAAGCACCAATAACGTGCAATGCATGTTTAAGAGCCTAACGAATGGATAAGACACGACTCTTGGAAGCTTGTGAGAAAGATTGTGAATAACACAAAAAGGACCAACATTCGTTGATTCACAAAAAGCAACAATACCGTGCAATGCATGTTTTAGAGCCTAAACGAATGGATTTGCCCAAAATAAGACACAACTCTTAGAAGCTTATAGGAAAGATTGTAAATAACACAAAAAGGACGAACATTCGTTGTTCACCAAAAGCACCAAAAACGTGCATTGCATGTTTTAGAGCCTAACGAATGGATAAGACACGACTCTTGGAAGCTTGTGAGAAAGATTGTGAATAACACAAAAAGGACCAACCTTCGTTGATTCACAAAAAGCAACAATAACGTGCAATGCATGTTTTAGAGCCTAAACGAATGGATTTGCCCAAAATAAGACACAAGAAAAAAAGGAACTCTTGGAAGTTAAGACACAACTCTTAGGAAGCAAAAAAACTCTCTCCTCTTTGGGCGAATTTTTCTTTTTTCTCCTAGGGTTTCGCGTCGCGGCCTTTAGCCGCCGTGCATGGAGGCCGACGCCTCCGATCAGCCTTGCCCGGTGGATCAGCCACCGGGCCCGTCCGTTCCACCGCCATGCAAGTCGGCGGCATCAACTTCCGACGTCAATCTTCCGTCGGTTGTTGACAACGCGTTACTTCCACGACGCGTCTTGATTTCTTCCGATGTGCAGCCACCACCTACCGCCGTTGAGCAGCCGAAGGATGGGATTTTACCGGAGTTCCCATCGCTCAAGGAGTCTTTTCCGAATAGGATTCGTGATCAAGTTGAGGGAGGAAAGTTGGATCCTAAAACTAACGTGAAGCCTCAAAGCCGTTCGTTTGTTAGATTGTTTGATCAGTCTTTGGTGGGCAAGAGGGATTTGTCACCGAGGGCGATTAGCAAATCGTTTGCTGATGATCCTATTTTTGCACTTGGCACCCGTGTAACGGAACCGAAGAAGGCGTTTACATATCAAGGGAAACCCGCAATTAGATTTAACAAATCTGATTTTGATTGCTTTGCGTTGCAATTCAAATATGCATTGGTTGGAAAATTTTCTCATGGACGTCCGTCCCCGGAGGATTTGCAAACTTGGTTTTTGAAGTTGGGGTTAAGGGGTTCTTTCTCGTTGGGAGACATTGATGCGAGGCATGTTTTCATTCAGATTACTTTGGAGGATGATTCCACGAGGTTGTGGTCGAGACAATCGTGGATGGTTCAGGGTTTTCCGATGCGGATTTTTAAGTGGTCCCCGAGTTTTGATCCAAAGTCAGAATCTTCGGTAGTGCCGGTTTGGGTATCATTGCCACGGCTGCCCATTGTCATGCATCACAAGGAGGCGTTGCATGATATTATGTCTTTGATTGGGACACCGTTACGTATTGATGAATCTACAGCCAAGGTAATTAGGCCAAGTTGTGCTAGGGCTTGTGTTGAAATTGATTTGCTTGCGGAGGAGATTAAGGAGATTTTCATTGATGGCCCGGAAGGAAGTTTTTGGCAAAAAGTTGTTTATGGAGATCGTCCCCATTATTGCACGGTGTGTAATCATGTCGGACATAGTAAAGAGAGGTGTTTTGTTAATGGAAAGGTGGTGAATAAGGCTGTTCATGAACACCAAGGACGTCGATCTAAGTCGCGTGGTGGTCGAGGACGTTCGTTGAGGAGGGGATTGGGTCGTACCGTGAGGAGAACGGAGGTGCCCTCGCGCCGTGCCAATGATGGCCCGTCGCGCGCAACACCGGGCACGCATGGCACGCGGGGTGTGCAAGGGGAGATGCCCGGACCGGTTACGATTTTAAAAAGGCCCCCGGTGGTGCAAAAAGGTGGTGAGGCTGTTTTGGTTGACCCACAGCCTAAGGAGGACTCCTTGTTGGTGAAGGAAACCTTGGGGGTGGAATTAGGAGTCCTACCGGGTGTGGGACTAGGAGTGGGGCAGGACTCCTTGTTGGTGAAGGAAACCTTGGGGGTGGAATTAGGAGTCCTACCGGGTGTGGGACTAGGAGTGGGGCAGGACTCCTTGTTGGTGAAGGAAACCTTGGGGATGGAATTAGGAGTCCTACCGGGTGTGGGACTAGGAGTGGGGCACAAGGAACTTGGTTCTGAAAATTTGCAAATTTCTCCTGGTTTGAATTTGAGTGATGGTGAACGTATTGAGGGCTCTGGAAATTCATTAGACACTCAGGAACGTGGAGAACAAATCAGGAGAAACTATGAAAGGGTTCGAAATATGGTTTTGGATGGAGATGAGGCTGGTTCGTCGATGGCGATCACATCGTATAAATCACCTTTTTTTGAGAATTCGGTGCAACGAATTCAACACCAAATTAATGAATCAGGGGATGAGTCGGATGGTTCTTTTGAGAGTCCGGACTTAGACGATCAGGAACTGAGGGCTTTGGATGTTGCTGCTCGGATTTATGAGAAACACAGATTGGCGAAAAGGAGGTCAAGGCGTGGAACAATAAGTGAGGGTGGCCTTTCAGATCCGTCAGGAGATGAGACGGCGTCTAAAGAGGTTGAGGATCAGCTTTCTCGAATGACTTCGAGGAGAGGTAAGGGTGTTGTTATTCGTTCCAATGTTTAAAACACTAATTTGGAATATTAGAGGTGTTGGGAATGAACCCGCACAAGATAAACTTATGGCTTTGAGGCGTGACTTGAAGCCTAAAATTTTAGTATTGTTAGAACCTTTAATTGATGCTGATTGGAGGTTTCCTAGGAGATTTAATTTTCCTTCTTTGATTGTTAATTCTTCGAGGAAAATTTGGATTATGTTTGAGGATTCTGTTCAAATTGAGGTGGTTGAAGACAATCCTCAATTTGTACATTGTAAGGTGGAGGATTCGGTTTTGCAGATTTCTGTTTTTATGACTTTTGTGTATGCATCTACTACTCGGCATGGGAGAGTTGAGCTTTGGGATGGTTTGAGGGCTGTTTGTACCAATGAGCCGTGGTGTGTTGGGGGTGACTTTAACACGGTTACTTCGGTGTCGGAAAGACGGGGAAAGGGTCGGCCTAAGTTGGGTGAGATCAATGACTTCAACACGGTGCTTGCTGAAACGGGGCTGTTTGACGTGGGGTTTACAGGGGGCCAATTCACTTGGACGAACAAAAGGGGAGCGTGGGGCAGATTGGATCGTGTTATGGTGAATAGCGGTTGGACTGATTTATTTGAGGTTTCTTCGGTGACTCACCTTGCGAGAAGGCAATCTGATCATTGTCCATTGTTGTTCGAATTTATGAGGCAGCAAAGGAGGAGGAAATCTTCTTTTAGGTTTCAGAATATGTGGTTGCGGCATGGAGAGTTCAAAAGGATGGTGGAGGAGAATTGGAGGCTGCCTTGTCGGACTTCGGGTTTGAGAGGGCTTTGGGAGAAATTGAAACGGCTGCAGTTTAGGCTAAAGTCGTGGAATTGGAATGAGTTTGGGGATGTCAATGTGAAGGTGAAAGAGATGGAGGAAAGGGTGAAAAAGGCGGAGCTTGCATTTGACCGTGACCCTTCTGAGGTTAATTTGATTGATCTCAATAGGTGGAATGCTGAATTGACGTTGCGGGTTTCTATGCAAGAGGATATGTGGAAACAAAGGGCTGCTTGTAATTGGATGAGGGATGGTGAGAGAAACACAAAGTTTTATCAAGCTTGTGTGAAGAAAAGGAGGGCTCGGGGAAGAATCAATAAAATCTTGGTGGGGGATCAATTGGTTGAGGGCCAAGATGAGTTGATGTCTTCGGCGGTGTCTCACTTTCAAAATTTTCTTGGGGGTGGGAATGAGGACTTAGAGCAGCATTCTTTGGATTTTATTCCTTCGTTGGTTTCAGAGGTGGAGAATCGGATGTTGGTGGAGTGCCCTTCTATGGAAGAGGTTTTTGAAACTCTTTGTCGGATGCCAATGGATAGTGTGGCGGGTCCTGATGGCTACACGACAAAGTTTTTTCATGATTGTTGGGAGATTATTAAGGATGATGTTTACATGGCGGTGCAAGGGTTTTTTGCGGGTAACGTTTTGCCTTTAGGATTCTCTAACACCACTATTGTGTTGATTCCTAAAAAGGCAAATCCGGAAAGGTGGAGTGATTTTCGGCCTATTAGTCTTTGTACAACTTTTTATAAGCTTTGTTCAAAGATTCTGAATGATAGGCTTGCTGCGGTGTTGCCTAGGATTATCTCTCCGAATCAAAGTGGTTTTATTAAAGGGAGGGCGATTGCGGATAATGTTTTGCTGGGCCAGGAGATGGTGCACTCTCTAAATGCTAAGACGAAAGGGCATAATTTGATCATCAAGTTGGACATGGAGAAAGCGTATGATAAAGTTCAATGGAGGTTCTTGATGGCCATGTTAGAAAAGTTTGGTTTTGGAGAGCGATGGCGGAAGTTGATTTACACATGCATCTCGTCAAGTCACTTCTCGGTTTTAGTGAATGGTGAGAATGCAGGGTACTTTGCTTCGTCTCAGGGGTTGAGACAAGGTGACCCTATTTCTCCGGCATTGTTTGTTATTGCAGCGGAGTTCCTCTCACGGGGCGTGGAGCAACTTATGGCGCAACATCCGGATATGTGTTTTGACACAAAGAAAAGGTTTAAACTTTCTCATTTAGCTTATGCTGATGATTGTATGTTATTTTTGAAGGGATCTAAAAGGAGTGTTCGGAGGATGTGTAGGTTCCTTGAGCTTTATGGGGCTGTTTCGGGTCAAAAGGTGAACGTGCAAAAAAGTATGTTTATTTTGGGACGGCGTGCTTCGTCTTCTCGACGTCGGATGATACAAAGGCTGTCCGGTTTTTCACCAACGAGTTTGCCTTTAACTTATCTTGGAGTGCCTCTTTTTGTGGGACGTAGTAGGGCTGTCCATTTTGAGGGGATTATTGATAAGATTAGGGGTCATTTGAATGGCTGGAATCTAAATTTGTTGTCTCCTGGAGGTAGGATTACACTCATTAAATCAACATTGAGCACTATTCCTGTCTATTTTTTCCAGGTGATGCGTCCTACTAAGGGGGTGATCAAGAAAATGCATGGAATTTTTGCGAGGTTTCTATGGGGTGATTTTGAGACAAGAAAGCGGATGCATTGGGCATCTTGGAAGAAGGTGTGCAAGCCGGTTTTGGAGGGTGGCTTGGGCTTTCGGTCTCTTTGGGATGTGGTGGATTCTTTCTCGATTAAGCTTTGGTGGAGGTTTCGGAAAATGGACAGCCTTTGGGCGTCTTGTTTGCATGGGTATTATTGTAAAAGGGCGTCTCCTTGGCTGGCTCGGGCGACGTCCCATAGTTCTTTGGTTTGGAAACGGCTTGTGGAGGCGAGGGAGGCTGCTCAAAAGCAGATTTTTTGGCTTGTTGGAGAAGGTCATATCTCGTTTTGGCATGACCATTGGTGTGGCCCGGAGACATTAGCTTCACGTCAAAGGGTTAGGGGTCCAGTGGATGCCCGAGTTGCTGATTTTTTGGTTGATGGCCGTTGGAATGTGGCGCTCTTAAGGGAGAGGCTCACCGAGGATTTGGTTGAGTCTATTTTGGAGATTCGGCCGAGTGTGGAGAAGAAGGATGTTCCGGTGTGGAAACCTTCTTCTAATGGATGTTTCTCGGCAAAATCTGCGTGGGAGTTGGTGAGAACTCCAAATGAACCGGTGAATGAGGCTAAGTGGTTTTGGCATAAATCGATTATGCCTCATATTTCGTTTTTTTGTTGGAAGTTGCACTTTGGGTGGATTCCTTCTGATAGTAATCTTCAGGCTAATGGTGTTTGTTTGGCTTCTAAGTGCCAATGTTGTCGAGAGGTGGAGTCGATTGATCATATTATTTGGTCAGGGGCGGCGGCTCGGCATGTTTGGAGTTTTTTTGGGGGCCTCTTCAATGTCAATGTGCTTTGTACATTGAATGAGGCAAAGGTTGGATGGTTGAGTGGGGTCAAGCCGGGTCATGTTCGGGGCCTGATTCCGGTTTTGATCATTTGGTTTTTATGGGCTGCTCGTAATGACTCGAAGCATAGGATGATTCGCATTGTGCCGTCTAAGATCATTGGAAAGGTGTTGAGATACGTTGATACGATTCGTCTTATTGGGGTTAAGATTGGCTGGTCGGGCCATTTTGAGGTTGGGAAGTTGTGGAAGTTTCAAAGAGTGGGGCCGAGTGGTAAGGAGATTAAGGTGGTGGTTTGGCGTTGTCCGAGGTTTCCTTGGGTAAAGTTAAACACGGATGGTTGTTCTAGGGGGAATCCGGGGGAGGCTGCTGGTGGTGGTGTTGTTCGGGATCATGAGGGCAATATTCTTTTTGCTTTTCATCACTATTTTGGTATTGGTACCAATATGGAGGCGGAAGCTTGGGGGCTGTTGCATGGTCTGGAGTTGTGTTTTGAAAAGGGTTTTTTAAGGGTTCATGTTGAATTGGATGCACAAGTGTTGGTGACGTTGGTGGCTTCGGGCGGTTGTGGGAATTGGAAGATCGCCGCTTTGTTGCAAAGGATTCGGGTGCTTCTTTGTCAAATGGAAGTGAAGGTGTCGCATATCTTTCGGGAAGGAAATTCAGTAGCTGATCTATTGGCTAATGAAGCTTGTGATTTGAAGACCTTTGATAGTTTTGGTAGTGATAGATGTAGTCGTAAAGTGATTGGTTTAGCTTTGCTTGATTGTCGAGGTGTTCCTTACTTAAGGTTCCCTCATTAGTTCCTTTTTTGAGCTTTTTTGATGTTTGCTTTGGTTTTTTGTAAGCGTCGAGAGTCCATTTTGGACTATCTCGACTAACTCTTGCTTTTGATTCTATGAAAGTTTCGGTTTCTTTAAAAAAAAAAAAAAAAAAAAAAAAAAAAAAAAAACTTTTAGAAGCTTATAGGAAAGATTGTGAATAACAAAAACGGACTAACATTCGTTGATTCAGTAAAAGCACCAATAACGTGCAAAGCATGTTTTAGAGTCTAAACGAATGGATTTGTCCAAAATAAAACACAACAATTGGAAGCTTATAGAAAAGATTGTGAATAACACAAAAAAGACTAACATTCGTTGATTCACCAAAAGCACCAATAACATGCAATGCATATTTTAGAGCCTAAACGAATGGATTTTCCCAAATAAGACACAAACTCTTGGAAACTTATAGGAAAGATTGTGAATAACACAAAAAGGACCAACATTCGTTGATTCACCCAAAGCACCAATAACGTGCAATGCATGTTGTTTTAGAGCCTAAACGAATGGCTTTGCCCAAAATACGACACAACTCTTGGAAGATAATAGGAAATATTGTGAATAACACAAAAAGGACAAGCCTTTGTTGATTCACCAAAAGCACCCATAACGTGCAATGCATGTTTTAGAGCCTAAACGAATGGATTTGAAAAAAAAACAACACAACTCTCGGAAGCTTATCGAAAAGATTGTGAATAACACATAAAGGACTAACATTCATTGATTCACCAAACCACCAATAGCTTGCAATGCATGTTTTAGAGCCTAAACGAATGGATTAGCCCAAAATAAGACACAATTCTTGGAAGCTTATAGGATAGATTGTGAATAACACAAAAAGGACCAACATTCGTAGATTCAGCAAAAGCACCAATAACTTGCAATGCATGTTTTAGAGCCTAAACGAATGGATTTGCCCGAAATAAGACACAACTTTTAGAAGCTTATAGGAAAGATTGTGAATAACAAAAACGGACTAACATTCGTTGATTCAGCAAAAGCACCAATAACGTGCAAAGCATGTTTTAGAGTCTAAACGAATGGATTTGTCCAAAATAAAACACAACAATTGGAAGCTTATAGAAAAGATTGTGAATAACACAAAAAAGACTAACATTCGTTGATTCACCAAAAGCACCAATAACATGCAATGCATATTTTAGAGCCTAAACGAATGGATTTTTCCAAATAAGACACAAACTCTTGGAAACTTATAGGAAAGATTGTGAATAACACAAAAAGGACCAACATTCGTTGATTCACCCAAAGCACCAATAACGTGCAATGCATGTTGTTTTAGAGCCTAAACGAATGGCTTTGCCCAAAATACGACACAACTCTTGGAAGATAATAGGAAAGATTGTGAATAACACAAAAAGGACAAGCCTTTGTTGATTCACCAAAAGCACCCATAACGTGCAATGCATGTTTTAGAGCCTAAACGTATGGATTTGCCCAAAATACGACACAACTCTTGGAAGCTTATAGGAAACATTGTGAATAACACAAAAAGGAATTACATTTGTTGGTTTATTAAAAGCACCAATAACGTGCAATGCTAGTTTTAGAGACTAAACGTATGGGTTTGCCCAAAATACGACACAACTCTTGGAAGCTTATAGGAAACATTGTGAATAACACAAAAAGGAATAACATTTGTTGGTTTATTAAAAGCACCAATAACGTGCAATGCTTGTTTTAGAGCCTAACGAATGGATATGCCCAAAATACGACACAACTCTTAGAAGCTTATAGGAATGATTGTGATTAGCACAAAAAGGATCAACATTCCCTGTTCAACCAAAAGCACCAATAACATGCAATGCATATTTTCGAGCCTAAACGAATGGATTTTCCCAAATAAGACACAACTCTTGGAAACTTATAGGAAAGATTGTGAATAACACAAAAAGGACCAACATTCGTTGATTCACCCAAAGCACCAATAACGTGCAATGCATGTTGTTTTAGAGCCTAAACGAATGGCTTTGCCCAAAATACGACACAACTCTTGGAAGATAATAGGAAATATTGTGAATAACACAAAAAGGACAAGCCTTTGTTGATTCACCAAAAGCACCCATAACGTGCAATGCATGTTTTAGAGCCTAAACGAATGGATTTGAAAAAAAAAACAACACAAGTCTTGGAAGATTATCGGAAAGATTGTGAATAACACAAAAAGGACTAACATTCGTTGATTCACCAAACCACCAATAACTTGCAATGCATGTTTTAGAGCCTAAACGAATGGATTAGCCCAAAATAAGACACAATTCTTGGAGGCTTATAGGATAGATTGTGAATAACACAAAAATGACCAACATTCGTAGATTCAGCAAAAGCACCAATAACTTGCAATGCATGTTTTAGAGCCTAAACGAATGGATTTGCCCGAAATAAGACACAATTCTTGGAGGCTTATAGGATAGATTGTGAATAACACAAAAATGACCAACATTCGTAGATTCAGCAAAAGCACCAATAACTTGCAATGCATGTTTTAGAGCCTAAACGAATGGATTTGCCCGAAATAAGACACAACTTTTAGAAGCTTATAGGAAAGATTGTGAATAACAAAAACGGACTAACATTCGTTGATTCAGCAAAAGCACCAATAACGTGCAAAGCATGTTTTAGAGTCTAAACGAATGGATTTGTCCAAAATAAAACACAACAATTGGAAGCTTATAGAAAAGATTGTGAATAACACAAAAAAGACTAACATTCGTTGATTCACCAAAAGCACCAATAACATGCAATGCATATTTTAGAGCCTAAACGAATGGATTTTCCCAAATAAGACACAAACTCTTGGAAACTTATAGGAAAGATTGTGAATAACACAAAAAGGACCAACATTCGTTGATTCACCCAAAGCACCAATAACGTGCAATGCATGTTGTTTTAGAGCCTAAACGAATGGCTTTGCCCAAAATACGACACAACTCTTGGAAGATAAAAGGAAATATTGTGAATAACACAAAAAGGACAAGCCTTTGTTGATTCACCAAAAGCACCCATAACGTGCAATGCATGTTTTAGAGCCTAAACGAATGGATTTGAAAAAAAAACAACACAACTCTTGGAAGCTTATCGAAAAGATTGTGAATAACACATAAAGGACTAACATTCGTTGATTCACCAAACCACCAATAGCTTGCAATGCATGTTTTAGAGCCTAAACGAATGGATTAGCCCAAAATAAGACAAAATTCTTGGAAGCTTATAGGATAGATTGTGAATAACACAAAAAGGACCAACATTCGTAGATTCAGCAAAAGCACCAATAACTTGCAATGCATGTTTTAGAGCCTAAACGAATGGATTTGCCCGAAATAAGACACAACTTTTAGAAGCTTATAAGAAAGATTGTGAATAACAAAAACGGACTAACATTCGTTGATTCAGCAAAAGCACCAATAACGTGCAAAGCATGTTTTAGAGTCTAAACGAATGGATTTGTCCAAAATAAAACACAACAATTGGAAGCTTATAGAAAAGATTGTGAATAACACAAAAAAGACTAACATTCGTTGATTCACCAAAAGCACCAATAACATGCAATGCATATTTTAGAGCCTAAATGAATGGATTTTCCCAAATAAGACACAAACTCTTGGAAACTTATAGGAAAGATTGTGAATAACACAAAAAGGACCAACATTCGTTGATTCACCCAAAGCACCAATAACGTGCAATGCATGTTGTTTTAGAGCCTAAACGAATGGCTTTGCCCAAAATACGACACAACTCTTGGAAGATAATAGGAAAGATTGTGAATAAAACAAAAAGGACAAGCCTTTGTTGATTCACCAAAAGCACCCATAACGTGCAATGCATGTTTTAGAGCCTAAACGTATGGATTTGCCCAAAATACGACACAACTCTTGGAAGCTTATAGGAAACATTGTGAATAACACAAAAAGGAATTACATTTGTTGGTTTATTAAAAGCACCAATAACGTGCAATGCTAGTTTTAGAGACTAAACATATGGGTTTGCCCAAAATACGACACAACTCTTGGAAGCTTATAGGAAACATTGTGAATAACACAAAAAGGAATAACATTTGTTGGTTTATTAAAAGCACCAATAACGTGCAATGCTTGTTTTAGAGCCTAACGAATGGATATGCCCAAAATACGACACAACTCTTAAAAGCTTATAGGAATGATTGTGAACAGCACAAAAAGGATCAACATTCCCTGTTCAACCAAAAGCACCAATAACATGCAATGCATATTTTCGAGCCTAAACGAATGGATTTTCCCAAATAAGACACAACTCTTGGAAACTTATAGGAAAGATTGTGAATAACACAAAAAGGACCAACATTCGTTGATTCACCCAAAGCACCAATAACGTGCAATGCATGTTGTTTTAGAGCCTAAACGAATGGCTTTGCCCAAAATAAGACAAATCTCTTGGAAGCTTGTAGGAAAGATTGTGAATAACACAAAAAGCACCAACATTCGTTGATTCACCAAAACCACCAATAACGTGCAATGCATGTTTTATAGCCTAAATGTATGGATTTGCCCAAAATACGACACAACTCTTGGAATCTTATAGGAAACATTGTGAATAACACAAAAATGACTAACAATCGTTGATTCACCAAAAGCACCAATAACTTGCAATGCATGTTTTACAGCGTAAACGGATTGATTAGCCGAAAATAAGACACTAATCTTGGAAACTTATTGGAAAGATTGTGAATAACACAAAAAGGAATAACATTTGTTGGTTTATTAAAAGCACCAATAACGAGCAATGCATGGTTTAGAGCCTAAACGAATGGATTTTCCCAAATAAGACACAACTCTTGGAAACTTATAGGAAAGATTGTGAATAACACAAAAAGGTGGTCATTCGTTGATTAACCCAAAGCAACAATAACTTGCAATGCATGTTTTAGAGTCTAAACGAATGGATTTGTCCAAAATACATCACAACTATTGGAAGCTTATAGAAAAGATTGTGAATAACACAAAAAAGACTAACATTCGTTGATTCACCAAAAGCACCAATAACATGCAATGCATATTTTAGAGCCTAAACGAATGGATTTTCCCAAATAAGACACAAACTCTTGGAAACTTATAGGAAAGATTGTGAATAACACAAAAAGGACAAGCATTTGTTGATTCACCAAAAGCAACCATAACGTGCAATGCATGTTTTAGAGCCTAAACGAATTGATTTGAAAAAAAAAACAACACAACTCTTGGAAGCTTATAGGAAACATTGTGAATAACACAAAAAGGACTAACATTCATTGATTCATCAAAACCACCACTAACTTGCAATACATGTTTTAGAGCCTAAACGAATGGATTAGCCCAAAATAAGACACAATTCTTGGAAGCTTATAGGATAGATTGTGAATAACACAAAAAAGACCAACATTCGTTGATTCACCAAAAACACCAATAACATGAAATGCATGTTTTAGAGCCTAAACGAATGGATTTGCCCAAAATAAGATAAATCTCTTGGAAGCTTGTAGGAAAGATTGTGAATAACACAAAAAGCACCAACATTCGTTGATTCACCAAAACCACCAATAACGTGCAATGCATGTTTTAGAGCCTAAATGTATGGATTTGCCCAAAATACGACACAACTCTTGGAAGCTTATAGGAAACATTGTGAATAACACAAAAATGACTAACAATCGTTGATTCACCAAAAGCACCAATAACTTGCAATGCATGTTTTACAGCGTAAACGGATTGATTAGCCGAAAATAAGACACTAATCTTGGAAACTTATTCGAAAGATTGTGAATAACACAAAAAGGAATAACATTTGTTGGTTTATTAAAAGCACCAATAACGAGCAATGCATGATTTAGAGCCTAAACGAATGGATAAGAGACAACTTTTGGAAGCTTATAGGAAAGATTCTAAATAACACAAAAAGGACAAACATTCGTTGATTCACCAAAAGCACCAATAACTTGCAATGCATGTTTTAGAGTCTAAACGACTGGATTTGCCAAAATAAGAAACAACTCTTGGAAGCTTATAGGAAAGATTGTGAATAACAAAAAAGGACATCATTAGTTGATTCAGCAAAAGCACCAATATCGTGCCAAGCATGTTTTAGAGTCTAAACGAATGGATTTGAAAAAAAAACAACACAACTCTTGGAAGCTTATCGGATAGATTGTGAATAACACAAAAAGGACTAACATTCGTTGATTCACCAAACCACCAATAACTTGCAATGCATGTTTTAGAGCCTAAACGAATGGATTAGCCCAAATAAGACACAATTCTTGGAAGCTTATAGGATAGATTGTGAATAGCACAAAAAGGACCAACATTCGTAGATTCAGCAAAAGCACCAATAACTTGCAATGCATGTTTTATAGCCTAAACGAATGGATTTGCCCAAAATAAGACAACTTTTAGAAGCTTATAGGAAAGATTGTGAATAACAAAAAAGGACTAACATTCGTTGATTCAGCAAAAGCACCAATAACGTGCAAAGTATGTTTTAGAGTCTAAACGAATGGATTTGTCCAAAATAAAACACAAAAATTGGAAGCTTATAGAAAAGATTGTGAATAACACAAAAAAGACTAACATTCGTTGCATCACCAAACCACAAATAACTTGCAATGCATGTTTTAGAGCCTAAACGAATGGATTAGCCCAAAATAAGACACAATTCTTGGAAGCTTATATAAGAAGCTCAAAACTCTCTCCTCTTTGGGCGAATTTTTCTTTTTTCTCCTAGGGTTTCGCGCCGCGGCCTTTAGCCGCCGTGCATGGAGGCCGACGCCTCCGATCAGCCTTGCCCGGTGGATCAGCCACCGGGCCCGTCCGTTCCACCGCCATGCAAGTCGGCGGCATCATCTTCCGACGTCAATCTTCCGTCGGTTGTTGACAACGCGTTACTTCCACGACGCGTCTTGATTTCTTCCGATGTGCAGCCACCACCTACCGCCGTTGAGCAGCCGAAGGATGGGATTTTACCGGAGTTCCCATCGCTCAAGGAGTCTTTTCCGAATAGGATTCGTGATCAAGTTGAGGGAGGAAAGTTGGATCCTAAAACTAACGTGAAGCCTCAAAGCCGTTCGTTTGTTAGATTGTTTGATCACTCTTTGGTGGGCAAGAGGGATTTGTCACCGAGGGCGATTAGCAAATCGTTTGCTGATGATCCTATTTTTGCACTTGGCACCCGTGTAACGAAACCGAAGAAGGCGTTTACATATCAAGGGAAACCCGCAATTAGATTTAACAAATCTGATTTTGATTGCTTTGCGTTGCAATTCAAATATGCATTGGTTGGAAAATTTTCTCATGGACGTCCGTCCCCGGAGGATTTGCAAACTTGGTTTTTGAAGTTGGGGTTAAGGGGTTCTTTCTCGTTGGGGGACATTGATGCGAGGCATGTTTTCATTCAGATTACTTTGGAGGATGATTCCACGAGGTTGTGGTCGAGACAATCGTGGATGGTTCAGGGTTTTCCGATGCGGATTTTTAAGTGGTCCCCGAGTTTTGATCCAAAGTCAGAATCTTCGGTAGTGCCGGTTTGGGTATCATTGCCACGGCTGCCCATTGTCATGCATCACAAGGAGGCGTTGCATGATATTATGTCTTTGATTGGGACACCGTTACGTATTGATGAATCTACAGCCAAGGTAATTAGGCCAAGTTGTGCTAGGGCTTGTGTTGAAATTGATTTGCTTGCGGAGGAGATTAAGGAGATTTTCATTGATGGCCCGGAAGGAAGTTTTTGGCAAAAAGTTGTTTATGGAGATCGTCCCCATTATTGCACGGTGTGTAATCATGTCGGACATAGTAAAGAGAGGTGTTTTGTTAATGGAAAGGTGGTGAATAAGGCTGTTCATGAACAGCAAGGACGTCGATCTAAGTCGCGTGGTGGTCGAGGACGTTCGTTGAGGAGGGGATTGGGTCGTACCGTGAGGAGAACGGAGGTGCCCTCGCGCCGTGCCAATGATGGCCCGTCGCGCGCAACACCGGGCACGCATGGCACGCGGGGTGTGCAAGGGGAGATGCCCGGACCGGTTACGATTTTAAAAAGGCCCCCGGTGGTGCAACAAGGTGGTGAGGCTGTTTTGGTTGACCCACAGCCTAAGGAGGACTCCTTGTTGGTGAAGGAAACCTTGGGGGTGGAATTAGGAGTCCTACCGGGTGTGGGACTAGGAGTGGGGCAGGACTCCTTGTTGGTGAAGGAAACCTTGGGGGTGGAATTAGGAGTCCTACCGGGTGTGGGACTAGGAGTGGGGCACAAGGAACTTGGTTCTGAAAATTTGCAAATTTCTCCTGGTTTGAATTTGAGTGATGGTGAACGTATTGAGGGCTCTGGAAATTCATTAGACACTCAGGAACGTGGAGAACAAATCAGGAGAAACTATGAAAGGGTTCGAAATATGGTTTTGGATGGAGATGAGGCTGGTTCGTCGATGGCGATCACATCGTATAAATCACCTTTTTTTGAGAATTCGGTGCAACGAATTCAACACCAAATTAATGAATCAGGGGATGAGTCGGATGGTTCTTTTGAGAGTCCGGACTTAGACGATCAGGAACTGAGGGCTTTGGATGTTGCTGCTCGGATTTATGAGAAACACAGATTGGCGAAAAGGAGGTCAAGGCGTGGAACAATAAGTGAGGGTGGCCTTTCAGATCCGTCAGGAGATGAGACGGCGTCTAAAGAGGTTGAGGATCAGCTTTCTCGAATGACTTCGAGGAGAGGTAAGGGTGTTGTTATCCGTTCCAATGTTTAAAACACTAATTTGGAATATTAGAGGTGTTGGGAATGAACCCGCACAAGATAAACTTATGGCTTTGAGGCGTGACTTGAAGCCTAAAATTTTAGTATTGTTAGAACCTTTAATTGATGCTGATTGGAGGTTTCCTAGGAGATTTAATTTTCCTTCTTTGATTGTTAATTCTTCGAGGAAAATTTGGATTATGTTTGAGGATTCTGTTCAAATTGAGGTGGTTGAAGACCATCCTCAATTTGTACACTGTAAGGTGGAGGATTCGGTTTTGCAGATTTCTGTTTTTATGACTTTTGTGTATGCATCTACTACTCGGCATGGGAGAGTTGAGCTTTGGGATGGTTTGAGGGCTGTTTGTACCAATGAGCCGTGGTGTGTTGGGGGTGACTTTAACACGGTTACTTCGGTGACGGAAAGACGGGGAAAGGGTCGGCCTAAGTTGGGTGAGATCAATGACTTCAACACGGTGCTTGCTGAAACGGGGCTGTTTGACGTGGGTTTTACAGGGGGCCAATTCACTTGGACGAACAAAAGGGGAGCTTGGGGCAGATTGGATCGTGTTATGGTGAATAGCGGTTGGACTGATTTATTTGAGGTTTCTTCGGTGACTCACCTTGCGAGAAGGCAATCTGATCATTGTCCATTGTTGTTCGAATTTATGAGGCAGCAAAGGAGGAGGAAATCTTCTTTTAGGTTTCAGAATATGTGGTTGCGGCATGGAGAGTTCAAAAGGATGGTGGAGGAGAATTGGAGGCTGCCTTGTCGGACTTCGGGTTTGAGAGGGCTTTGGGAGAAATTGAAACGGCTGCAGTTTAGGCTAAAGTCGTGGAATTGGAATGAGTTTGGGGATGTCAATGTGAAGGTGAAAGAGATGGAGGAAAGGGTGAAAAAGGCGGAGCTTGCATTTGACCGTGACCCTTCTGAGGTTAATTTGATTGATCTCAATAGGTGGAATGTTGAATTGACGTTGCGGGTTTCGATGCAAGAGGATATGTGGAAACAAAGGGCTGCTTGTAATTGGATGAGGGATGGTGAGAGAAACACAAAGTTTTATCAAGCTTGTGTGAAGAAAAGGAGGGCTCGGGGAAGAATCAATAAAATCTTGGTGGGGGATCAATTGGTTGAGGGCCAAGATGAGTTGATGTCTTCGGCGGTGTCTCACTTTCAAAATTTTCTTGGGGGTGGGAATGAGGACTTAGAGCAGCATTCTTTGGATTTTATTCCTTCGTTGGTTTCAGAGGTGGAGAATCGGATGTTGGTGGAGTGCCCTTCTATGGAAGAGGTTTTTGAAACTCTTTGTCGGATGCCAATGGATAGTGTGGCGGGTCCTGATGGCTACACGACAAAGTTTTTTCATGATTGTTGGGAGATTATTAAGGATGATGTTTACATGGTGGTGCAAGGGTTTTTTGCGGGTAACGTTTTGCCTTTAGGATTCTCTAACACCACTATTGTGTTGATTCCTAAAAAGGCAAACCCGGAAAGGTGGAGTGATTTTCGGCCTATTAGTCTTTGTACAACTTTTTATAAGCTTTGTTCAAAGATTCTGAATGATAGGCTTGCTGCGGTGTTGCCTAGGATTATCTCTCCGAATCAAAGTGGTTTTATTAAAGGGAGGGCGATTGCGGATAATGTTTTACTGGGCCAGGAGATGGTGCACTCTCTAAATGCTAAGACGAAAGGGCATAATTTGATCATCAAGTTGGACATGGAGAAAGCGTATGATAAAGTTCAATGGAGGTTCTTGATGGCCATGTTAGAAAAGTTTGGTTTTGGAGAGCGATGGCGGAAGTTGATTTACACATGCATCTCGTCAAGTCACTTCTCGGTTTTAGTGAATGGTGAGAATGCAGGGTACTTTGCATCGTCTCAGGGGTTGAGACAAGGTGACCCTATTTCTCCGGCTTTGTTTGTTATTGCAGCGGAGTTCCTCTCACGGGGCGTGGAGCAACTTATGGCGCAACATCCGGATATGTGTTTTGACACAAAGAAAAGGTTTAAGCTTTCTCATTTAGCTTATGCTGATGATTGTATGTTATTTTTGAAGGGATCTAAAAGGAGTGTTCGGAGGATGTGTAGGTTCCTTGAGCTTTATGGGGCTGTTTCGGGTCAAAAGGTGAACGTGCAAAAAAGTATGTTTATTTTGGGACGGCGTGCTTCGTCTTCTCGACGTCGGATGATACAAAGGCTGTCCGGTTTTTCACCAACGAGTTTGCCTTTAACTTATCTTGGAGTGCCTCTTTTTGTGGGACGTAGTAGGGCTGTCCATTTTGAGGGGATTATTGATAAGATTAGGGGTCATTTGAATGGCTGGAATCTGAATTTGTTGTCTCCTGGAGGTAGGATTACACTCATTAAATCAACATTGAGCACTATTCCTGTCTATTTTTTCCAGGTGATGCGTCCTACTAAGGGGGTGATCAAGAAAATGCATGGAATTTTTGCGAGGTTTTTATGGGGTGATTTTGAGACAAGAAAGCGGATGCATTGGGCATCTTGGAAGAAGGTGTGCAAGCCGGTTTTGGAGGGTGGCTTGGGCTTTCGGTCTCTTTGGGATGTGGTGGATTCTTTCTCGATTAAGCTTTGGTGGAGGTTTCGGAAAATGGACAGCCTTTGGGCGTCTTGTTTGCATGGGTGTTATTGTAAAAGGGCGTCTCCTTGGCTGGCTCGGGCGACGTGCCATAGTTCTTTGGTTTGGAAACGGCTTGTGGAGGCGAGGGAGGCTGCTCAAAAGCAGATTTTTTGGCTTGTTGGAGAAGGTCATATCTCGTTTTGGCATGACCATTGGTGTGGCCCGGAGACATTAGCTTCACGTCAAAGGGTTAGGGGTCCAGTGGATGCTCGAGTTTCTGATTTTTTGGTTGATGGCCGTTGGAATGTGGCGCTCTTAAGGGAGAGGCTCGCCGAGGATTTGGTTGAGTCTATTTTGGAGATTCGGCCGAGTGTGGAGAAGAAGGATGTTCCGGTGTGGAAACCTTCTTCTAATGGATGTTTCTCGGCAAAATCTGCGTGGGAGTTGGTGAGAACTCCAAATGAACCGGTGGATGAGGCTAAGTGGTTTTTGCATAAATCGATTATGCCTCATATTTCGTTTTTTTGTTGGAAGTTGCACTTTGGGTGGATTCCTTCTGATAGTAATCTTCAGGCTAATGGTGTTTGTTTGGCTTCTAAGTGCCAATGTTGTCGAGAGGTGGAGTCAATTGATCATATTATTTGGTCAGGGGCGGCGGCTCGGCATGTTTGGAGTTTTTTTGGGGGCCTCTTCAATGTCAATGTGCTTTGTACATTGAATGAGGCAAAGGTTGGATGGTTGAGTGGGGTCAAGCCGGGTCATGTTCGGGGCCTGATTCCGGTTTTGATCATTTGGTTTTTATGGGCTGCTCGTAATGACTCGAAGCATAGGATGATTCGCATTGTGCCGTCTAAGATCATTGGAAAGGTGTTGAGATACGTTGATACGATTCGTCTTATTGGGGTTAAGATTGGCTGGTCGGGCCATTTTGAGGTTGGGAAGTTGTGGAAGTTTCAAAGAGTGGGGCCGAGTGGTAAGGAGATTAAGGTGGTGGTTTGGCGTTGTCCGAGGTTTCCTTGGGTAAAGTTAAAGACGGATGGTTGTTCTAGGGGGAATCCGGGGGAGGCTGCTGGTGGTGGTGTTGTTCGGGATCATGAGGGCAATATTCTTTTTGCTTTTCATCACTATTTTGGTATTGGTACCAATATGGAGGCGGAAGCTTGGGGGCTGTTGCGTGGTCTGGAGTTGCGTTTTGAAAAGGGTTTTTTAAGGGTTCATGTTGAATTGGATGCACAAGTGTTGGTGACGTTGGTGGCTTCGGGCGGTTGTGGGAATTGGAAGATCGCCGCTTTGTTGCAAAGGATTCGGGTGCTTCTTTGTCAAATGGAAGTGAAGGTGTCGCATATCTTTCGGGAAGGAAATTCAGTAGCTGATCTATTGGCTAATGAAGCTTGTGATTTGAAGACCTTTGATAGTTTTGGTAGTGATAGATGTAGACGTAAAGTGATTGGTTTAGCTTCGCTTGATTGTCGAGGTGTTCCTTACTTAAGGTTCCCTCATTAGTTCCTTTTTTGAGCTTTTTTGATGTTTGCTTTGATTTTTTGTAAGCGTCGAGAGTCCATTTTGGACTATCTCGACAAACTCTTGCTTTTGATTCTATGAAAGTTTCGGTTTCTTTAAAAAAAAAAAATTCTTGGAAGCTTATAGGATAGATTGTGAATAACACAAAAAGGACCAACATTCCTAGATTCAGCAAAAGCACCAATAACTTGCAATGCATATTTTAGATCCTAAACGAATGGATTTGCCCAAAATAAGACACAACTTTTAGAAGCTTATAGGAAAGATTGTGAATAACAAAAAAAGACTAACATTCGTTGATTCAGCAAAAGCACCAATAACGTGCAAAGCATTTTTAGAGTCTAAACGAATGGATTTGTCCAAAATACAACACAACTATTAGAAGCTTATAGAAAAGATTGTGAATAACACAAAAAAGACTAACATTCGTTGATTCACCAAAAGCACCAATAACATGCAATGCATATTTTAGAGCCTAAACGAATGGATTTGCCCAAAATAAGACAAATCTCTTGGAAGCTTGTTGGAAAGATTGTGAATAACACAAAAAGCACCAACATTCGTTGATTCACCAAAACCACCAATAACGTGCAATGCATGTTTTAGAGCCTAAACATATGGATTTGCCCAAAATACAACACAACTCTAGGAAGCTTATAGGAAACATTGTGAATAACACAAAAATGACTCACAATCGTTTATCCACCAAAAGCACCAATAACTTGCAATGCATGTTTTACAGCGTAAACGGATTAATTAGCCGAAAATAAGACACTAATCTTGGAAACTTATTGGAAAGATTGTGAATAACACAAAAAGGAATAATATTTGTTGGTTTATTAAAAGCACCAATAACGAGCAATGCATGGTTTAGAGCCTAAACGAATGGATAAGAGACAACTCTTGGAAGCTAATAGGAAAGATTCTAAATAACACAAAAAGGAAAAACATTCGATGATTCACCAAAAGCACCAATAACTTGCAATGCATGTTTTAGAGCCTAAACGACTTGATTTGCCAAAATAAGACACAACTCTTGGAAGCTTATTGGAAAGATTGTGAATAACACAAAAGGACCATCATTCGTTGATTCAGCAAAAGCACCAATTTCGTGCAAAGCATGTTTTAGAGTCTAAACGAATGGATTTGAAAAAAACAACACAACTCTTGGAAGCTTATCGGAAAGATTGTGAATAACATAAAAGGACTAACATTCGTTGATTCACCAAACCACCAATAACTTGCAATGCATGTTTTAGAGCCTAAACGAATGGATTAGCCCAAATAAGACACAATTCTTGGAAGCTTATAGGATAGTTTGTGAATAGCACAAAAAGAACCAACATTCGTAGATTCAGCAAAAGCACCAATAACTTGCAATGCATGTTTTAGAGCCTAAACGAATGGATTTTGCCCAAAATAAGACAACTTTTAGAAGCTTATAGGAAAGATTGTGAATAACAAAAAAGGACTAACATTCGTTGATTCAGCAAAAGCACCAATAACGTGCAAAGCATGTTTTAGAGTCTAAACGAATGGATTTGTCCAAAATAAAACACAACAATTGGAAGCTTATAGAAAAGATTGTGAATAACACAAAAAAGACTAACATTCGTTTATTCACCAAAAGCACCAATAACATGCAATGCATATTTTAGAGCATAAACGAATGGATTTTCCCAAATAAGACACAAACTCTTGGAAACTTATAGGAAAGATTGTGAATAACACAACAAGGACCAACATTCGTTGATTCACCCAAAGCACCAATAACGTGCAATGCATGTTGTTTTAGAGCCTAAACGAATGGATTTGCTAAAATAAGACACAACTCTTGGAAGCTTATAGGAAAGACTGTGAATAACACAAAAAGGACCAAAATTCGTTGATTCACCAAAACCACCAATAATGTGCAATGCATGTTTTAGAGCCTAAACGTATGGATTTGCCCAAAATAAGACAAATCTCTTGGAAGCTTGTTGAAAACATTGTGAATAACACAAAAATGACTAACAATCATTGATTCACCAAAACCACCAATAACGTGCAATGCATGTTTTACAGCCTAAACGTATGGATTTGCCCAAAATACGACACAACTCTTGGAAGCTTATAGGAAACATTGTGAATAACACAAAAAGGAATAACATTTGTTGGTTTATTAAAAGCACCAATAACGTGCAATGCATGTTGTTTTAGAGCCTAAACGAATGGCTTTGCCCAAAATACGACACAACTCTTGGAAGATAATAGGAAAGATTGTGAATAACACAAAAAGGACAAGCCTTTGTTGATTCACCAAAAGCACCCATAACGTGCAATGCATGTTTTAGAGCCTAAACCTATGGATTTGCCCAAAATACGACACAACTCTTGGAAGCTTATAGGAAACATTGTGAATAACACAAAAAGGAATTACATTTGTTGGTTTATTAAAAGCACCAATAACGTGCAATGCTAGTTTTAGAGACTAAACGTATGGGTTTGCCCAAAATACGACACAACTCTTGGAAGCTTATAGGAAACATTGTGAATAACACAAAAAGGAATAACATTTGTTGGTTTATTAAAAGCACCAATAACGTGCAATGCTTGTTTTAGAGCCTAACGAATGGATATGCCCAAAATACGACACAACTCTTAGAAGCTTATAGGAATGATTGTGAATAGCACAAAAAGGATCAACATTCCCTGTTCAACCAAAAGCACCAATAACATGCAATGCATATTTTCGAGCCTAAACGAATGGATTTTCCCAAATAAGACACAACTCTTGAAAACTTATAGGAAAGATTGTGAATAACACAAAAAGGACCAACATTCGTTGATTCACCCAAAGCACCAATAACGTGCAATGCATGTTGTTTTAGAGTCTAAACGAATGGCTTTGCCCAAAATAAGACATGCATTGCACGTTATGGGTGCTTTTAGTGAATCAACGAATGTTGGTCATTTTTGTGTTATTCACAATCTTTCCTATAAGCTTCCAAAAGTTTTTTTTTTTAAAGAAACCGAAACTTTCATAGAATCAAAAGCAAGAGTTAGTCGAGATAGTCCAAAATGGACTCTAGACGCTTACAAAAAATCAAAGCAAACATCAAAAAAGCTCAAAAAAGGAACTAATGAGGGAACCTTAAGTAAGGAACACCTCGACAATCAAGCAAAGCTAAACCAATCACTTTACGACTACATCTATCACTACCAAAACTATCAAAGGTCTTCAAATCACAAGCTTCATTAGCCAATAGATCAGCTACTGAATTTCCTTCCCGAAAGATATGCGACACCTTCACTTACATTTGACAAAGAAGCACCCGAATCCTTTGCAGCAAAGCGGCGATCTTCCAATTCCCACAACCGCCCGAAGCCACCAACGTCACCAACACTTGTGCATCCAATTCAACATGAACCCTTAAAAAACCCTTTTCAAAACACAACTCCAGACCACGCAACAGGCCCCAAGCTTCCGCCTCCATATTGGTACCTATACCAAAATAGTGATGAAAAGCAAAAAGAATATTGCCCTCATGATCCCGAACAACACCACCACCAGCAGCCTCCCCCGGATTCCCCCTAGAACAACCATCCGTGTTTAACTTTACCCAAGGAAACCTCGGACAACGCCAAACCACCACCTTAATCTCCTTACCACTCGGCCCCACTCTTTGAAACTTCCACAACTTCCCAACCTCAAAATGGCCCGACCAGCCAATCTTAACCCCAATAAGACGAATCGTATCAACGTATCTCAACACCTTTCCAATGATCTTAGACGGCACAATGCGAATCATCCTATGCTTCGAGTCATTACGAGCAGCCCATAAAAACCAAATGATCAAAACCGGAATCAGGCCCCGAACATGACCCGGCTTGACCCCACTCAACCATCCAACCTTTGCCTCATTCAATGTACAAAGCACATTGACATTGAAGAGGCCCCCAAAAAAACTCCAAACATGCCGAGCCGCCGCCCCTGACCAAATAATATGATCAATCGACTCCACCTCTCGACAACATTGGCACTTAGAAGCCAAACAAACACCATTAGCCTGAAGATTACTATCAGAAGGAATCCACCCAAAGTGCAACTTCCAACAAAAAAACGAAATATGAGGCATAATCGATTTATGCCAAAACCACTTAGCCTCATTCACCGGTTCATTTGGAGTTCTCACCAACTCCCACGCAGATTTTGCCGAGAAACATCCATTAGAAGAAGAAACCCACACCGGAACATCCTTCTTCTCCACACTCGGCCGAATCTCCAAAATAGACTCAACCAAATCCTCGGTGAGCCTCTCCCTTAAGAGCGCCACATTCCAACGGCCATCAACCAAAAAATCAGCAACTCGAGCATCCACTGGACCCCTAACCCTTTGACGTGAAGCTAATGTCTCCGGGCCACACCAATGGTCATGCCAAAACGAGATATGACCTTCTCCAACAAGCCAAAAAATGTGCTTTTGAGCAGCCTCCCTCGCCTCCACAAGCCGTTTCCAAACCAAAGAACTATGGGACGTCGCCCGAGCCAGCCAAGGAGACGCCCTTTTACAATAATACCCATGCAAACAAGACGCCCAAAGGCTGTCCATTTTCCGAAACCTCCACCAAAGCTTAATCGAGAAAGAATCCACCACATCCCAAAGAGACCGAAAGCCCAAGCCACCCTCCAAACCCGGCTTGCACACCTTCTTCCAAGATGCCCAATGCATCCGCTTTCTTGTCTCAAAATCACCCCATAAAAATCTCGCAAAAATTCCATGCATTTTCTTGATCACCCCCTTAGTAGGACGCATCACCTGGAAAAAATAGACAGGAATAGTGCTCAATGTTGATTTAATGAGTGTAATCCTACCTCCAGGAGACAACAAATTTAGATTCCAGCCATTGAAATGACCCCTAATCTTATCAATAATCCCCTCAAAATGGACAGCCCTACTACGTCCCACAAAAAGAGGCACTCCAAGATAAGTTAAAGGCAAACTCGTTGGTGAAAAACCGGACAGCCTTTGTATCATCCGACGTCGAGAAGACGAAGCACGCCGTCCCAAAATAAACATACTTTTTTGCACGTTCACCTTTTGACCCGAAACAGCCCCATAAAGCTCAAGGAACCTACACATCCTCCGAACACTCCTTTGAGATCCCTTCAAAAATAACATACAATCATCAGCATAAGCTAAATGAGAAAGCTTAAACCTTTTCTTTGTGTCAAAACACATATCCGGATGTTGCGCCATAAGTTGCTCCACGCCCCGTGAGAGGAACTCCGCTGTAATAACAAACAAAGCCGGAGAAATAGGGTCACCTTGTCTCAACCCCTGAGACGATGCAAAGTACCCTGCATTCTCACCATTCACTAAAACCGAGAAGTGACTTGACGAGATGCATGTGTAAATCAACTTCCGCCATCGCTCTCTAAAACCAAACTTTTCTAACATGGCCATCGAGAACCTCCATTGAACTTTATCATACGCTTTCTCCATGTCCAACTTGATGATCAAATTATGCCCTTTCGTCTTAGCATTTAGAGAGTGCACCATCTCCTGGCCCAGTAAAACATTATCCGCAATCGCCCTCCCTTTAATAAAACCACTTTGATTCGGAGAGATAATCCTAGGCAACACCGCAGCAAGCCTATCATTCAGAATCTTTGAACAAAGCTTATAAAAAGTTGTACAAAGACTAATAGGCCGAAAATCACTCCACCTTTCCGGATTTGCCTTTTTAGGAATCAACACAATAGTGGTGTTAGAGAATCCTAAAGGCAAAACGTTACCCGCAAAAAACCCTTGCACCGCCATGTAAACATCATCCTTAATAATCTCCCAACAATCATGAAAAAACTTTGTCGTGTAGCCATCAGGACCCGCCACACTATCCATTGGCATCCGACAAAGAGTTTCAAAAACCTCTTCCATAGAAGGGCACTCTACCAACATCCGATTCTCCACCTCTGAAACCAACGAAGGAATAAAATCCAAAGAATGCTGCTCTAAGTCCTCATTCCCACCCCAAGAAAATTTTGAAAGTGAGACACCGCCGAAGACATCAACTCATCTTGGCCCTCAACCAATTGATCCCCCACCAAGATTTTATTGATTCTTCCCCGAGCCCTCCTTTTCTTCACACAAGCTTGATAAAACTTTGTGTTTCTCTCACCATCCCTCATCCAATTACAAGCAGCCCTTTGTTTCCACATATCCTCTTGCATAGAAACCCGCAACGTCAATTCAGCATTCCACCTATTGAGATCAATCAAATTAACCTCAGAAGGGTCACGGTCAAATGCAAGCTCCGCCTTTTTCACCCTTTCCTCCATCTCTTTCACCTTCACATTGACATCCCTAAACTCATTCCAATTCCACGACTTTAGCCTAAACTGCAGCCGTTTCAATTTCTCCCAAAGCCCTCTCAAACCCGAAGTCCGACAAGGAAGCCTCCAATTCTCCTCCACCATCCTTTTGAACTCTCCATGCCGCAACCACATATTCTGAAACCTAAAAGAAGATTTCCTCCTCCTTTGCTGCCTCATAAATTCGAACAACAATGGACAATGATCTGATTGCCTTCTCGCAAGGTGAGTCACCGAAGAAACCTCAAATAAATCAGTCCAACCGCTATTCACCATAACACGATCCAATCTGCCCCACGCTCCCCTTTTGTTCGTCCAAGTGAATTGGCCCCCTGTAAACCCCACGTCAAACAGCCCCGTTTCAGCAAGCACCGTGTTGAAGTCATTGATCTCACCCAACTTAGGCCGACCCTTTCCCCGTCTTTCCGTCACCGAAGTAACCGTGTTAAAGTCACCCCCAACACACCACGGCTCATTGGTACAAACAGCCCTCAAACCATCCCAAAGCTCAACTCTCCCATGCCGAGTAGTAGATGCATACACAAAAGTCATAAAAACAGAAATCTGCAAAACCGAATCCTCCACCTTACAATGTACAAATTGAGGATGGTCTTCAACCACCTCAATTTGAACAGAATCCTCAAACATAATCCAAATTTTCCTCGAAGAATTAACAATCAAAGAAGGAAAATTAAATCTCCTAGGAAACCTCCAATCAGCATCAATTAAAGGTTCTAACAATACTAAAATTTTAGGCTTCAAGTCACGCCTCAAAGCCATAAGTTTATCTTGTGCGGGTTCATTCCCAACACCTCTAATATTCCAAATTAGTGTTTTAAACATTGGAACGAATAACAACACCCTTACCTCTCATCGAAGTCATTCGAGAAAGCTGATCCTCAACCTCTTTAGACGCCGTCTCATCTCCTGACGGATCTGAAAGGCCACCCTCACTTATTGTTCCACGCCTTGACCTCCTTTTCGCCAATCTGTGTTTCTCATAAATCCGAGCAGCAACATCCAAAGCCCTCAGTTCCTGATCGTCTAAGTCCGGACTCTCAAAAGAACCATCCGACTCATCCCCTGATTCATTAATTTGGTGTTGAATTCGTTGCACCGAATTCTCAAAAAAAGGTGATTTATACGATGTGATCGCCATCGACGAACCAGCCTCATCTCCATCCAAAACCATATTTCGAACCCTTTCATAGTTTCTCCTGATTTGTTCTCCACGTTCCTGAGTGTCTAATGAATTTCCAGAGCCCTCAATACGTTCACCATCACTCAAATTCAAACCAGGAGAAATTTGCAAATTTTCAGAACCAAGTTCCTTGTGCCCCACTCCTAGTCCCACACCCGGTAGGACTCCTAATTCCATCCCCAAGGTTTCCTTCACCAACAAGGAGTCCTGCCCCACTCCTAGTCCCACACCCGGTAGGACTCCTAATTCCACCCCCAAGGTTTCCTTCACCAACAAGGAGTCCTGCCCCACTCCTAGTCCCACACCCGGTAGGACTCCTAATTCCACCTCCAAGGTTTCCTTCACCAACAAGGAGTCCTCCTTAGGCTGTGGGTCAACCAAAACAGCCTCACCACCTTTTTGCACCACCGGGGGCCTTTTTAAAATCGTAACCGGTCCGGGCATCTCCCCTTGCACACCCCGCGTGCCATGCGTGCCTGGTGTTGCGCGCGACGGGCCATCATTGGCACGGCGCGAGGGCACCTCCGTTCTCCTCACGGTACGACCCAATCCCCTCCTCAACGAACGTCCTCGACCACCACGCGACTTAGATCGACGTCCTTGCTGTTCATGAACAGCCTTATTCACCACCTTTCCATTAACAAAACACCTCTCTTTACTATGTCCGACATGATTACACACCGTGCAATAATGGGGACGATCTCCATAAACAACTTTTTGCCAAAAACTTCCTTCCGGGCCATCAATGAAAATCTCCTTAATCTCCTCCGCAAGCAAATCAATTTCTACACAAGCCCTAGCACAACTTGGCCTAATTACCTTGGCTGTAGATTCATCAATACGTAACGGTGTCCCAATCAAAGACATAATATCATGCAACGCCTCCTTGTGATGCATGACAATGGGCAGCCGTGGCAATGATACCCAAACCGGCACTACCGAAGATTCTGACTTTGGATCAAAACTCGGGGACCACTTAAAAATCCGCATCGGAAAACCCTGAACCATCCACGATTGTCTCGACCACAACCTCGTGGAATCATCCTCCAAAGTAATCTGAATGAAAACATGCCTCGCATCAATGTCTCCCAACGAGAAAGAACCCCTTAACCCCAACTTCAAAAACCAAGTTTGCAAATCCTCCGGGGACGGACGTCCATGAGAAAATTTTCCAACCAATGCATATTTGAATTGCAACGCAAAGCAATCAAAATCAGATTTGTTAAATCTAATTGCGGGTTTCCCTTGATATGTAAACGCCTTCTTCGGTTCCGTTACACGGGTGCCAAGTGCAAAAATAGGATCATCAGCAAACGATTTGCTAATCGCCCTCGGTGACAAATCCCTCTTGCCCACCAAAGAGTGATCAAACAATCTAACAAACGAACGGCTTTGAGGCTTCACGTTAGTTTTAAGATCCAACTTTCCTCCCTCAACTTGATCACGAATCCTATTCGGAAAAGACTCCTTGAGCGATGGGAACTCCGGTAAAATCCCATCCTTCGGCTGCTCAACGGCGGTAGGTGGTGGCTGCACATCGGAAGAAATCAAGACGCGTCGTGGAAGTAACGCGTTGTCAACAACCGACGGAAGATTGACGTCGGAAGTTGATGCCGCCGACTTGCATGGCGGTGGAACGGACGGGCCCGGTGGCTGATCCACCGGGCAAGGCTGATCGGAGGCGTCGGCCTCCATGCACGGCGGCTAAAGGCCGCGGCGCGAAACCCTAGGAGAAAAAAGAAAAATTCGCCCAAAGAGGAGAGAGTTTTTTTAAGCTTCTAAAAGTTGTGTCTTATTTCGGGCAAATCCATTCGTTTAGGCTCTAAAACATGCATTGCAAGTTATTGGTGCTTTTGCTGAATCTACGAATGTTGGTCATTTTTGTGTTATTCACAATCTATCCTATAAGCTTCCAAGAATTGTGTCTTATTTTGGGCTAATCCATTCGTTTAGGCTCTAAAACATGCATTGCAAGCTATTGGTGGTTTGGTGAATCAACGAATGTTAGTCCTTTATGTGTTATTCACAATCTTTTCGATAAGCTTCCAAGAGTTGTGTTGTTTTTTTTTCAAATCCATTCGTTTAGGCTCTAAAACATGCATTGCACGTTATGGGTGCTTTTGGTGAATCAACAAAGGCTTGTCCTTTTTGTGTTATTCACAATATTTCCTATTATCTTCCAAGAGTTGTGTCGTATTTTGGGCAAAGCCATTCGTTTAGGCTCTAAAACAACATGCATTGCACGTTATTGGTGCTTTGGGTGAATCAACGAATGTTGGTCCTTTTTGTGTTATTCCCAATCTTTCCTATAAGTTTCCAAGAGTTTGTGTCTTATTTGGGAAAATCCATTCGTTTAGGCTCTAAAATATGCATTGCATGTTATTGGTGCTTTTGGTGAATCAACGAATGTTAGTCTTTTTTGTGTTATTCACAATCTTTTCTATAAGCTTCCAATTGTTGTGTTTTATTTTGGACAAATCCATTCGTTTAGACTCTAAAACATGCTTTGCACGTTATTGGTGCTTTTGCTGAATCAACGAATGTTAGTCCGTTTTTGTTATTCACAATCTTTCCTATAAGCTTCTAAAGGTTGTGTCTTATTTCGGGCAAATCCATTCGTTTAGGCTCTAAAACATGCATTGCAAGTTATTGGTGCTTTTGCTGAATCTACGAATGTTGGTCATTTTTGTGTTATTCACAATCTATCCTATAAGCTTCCAAGAATTGTGTCTTATTTTGGGCTAATCCATTCGTTTAGGCTCTAAAACATGCATTGCAAGCTATTGGTGGTTTGGTGAATCAACGAATGTTAGTCCTTTATGTGTTATTCACAATCTTTTCGATAAGCTTCCAAGAGTTGTGTTGTTTTTTTTTCAAATCCATTCGTTTAGGCTCTAAAACATGCATTGCACGTTATGGGTGCTTTTGGTGAATCAACAAAGGCTTGTCCTTTTTGTGTTATTCACAATATTTCCTATTATCTTCCAAGAGTTGTGTCGTATTTTGGGCAAAGCCATTCGTTTAGGCTCTAAAACAACATGCATTGCACGTTATTGGTGCTTTGGGTGAATCAACGAATGTTGGTCCTTTTTGTGTTATTCACAATCTTTCCTATAAGTTTCCAAGAGTTTGTGTCTTATTTGGGAAAATCCATTCGTTTAGGCTCTAAAATATGCATTGCATGTTATTGGTGCTTTTGGTGAATCAACGAATGTTAGTCTTTTTTGTGTTATTCACAATCTTTTCTATAAGCTTCCAATTGTTGTGTTTTATTTTGGACAAATCCATTCGTTTAGACTCTAAAACATGCTTTGCACGTTATTGGTGCTTTTGCTGAATCAACGAATGTTAGTCCGTTTTTGTTATTCACAATCTTTCCTATAAGCTTCTAAAAGTTGTGTCTTATTTCGGGCAAATCCATTCGTTTAGGCTCTAAAACATGCATTGCAAGTTATTGGTGCTTTTGCTGAATCTACGAATGTTGGTCATTTTTGTGTTATTCACAATCTATCCTATAAGCCTCCAAGAATTGTGTCTTATTTTGGGCTAATCCATTCGTTTAGGCTCTAAAACATGCATTGCAAGTTATTAGTGGTTTGGTGAATCAACGAATGTTAGTCCTTTTTGTGTTATTCACAATCTTTCCGATAATCTTCCAAGAGTTGTGTTGTTTTTTTTTCAAATCCATTCGTTTAGGCTCTAAAACATGCATTGCACGTTATGGGTGCTTTTGGTGAATCAACAAAGGCTTGTCCTTTTTGTGTTATTCACAATCTTTCCTATTATCTTCCAAGAGTTGTGTCGTATTTTGGGCAAAGCCATTCGTTTAGGCTCTAAAACAACATGCATTGCACGTTATTGGTGCTTTGGGTGAATCAACGAATGTTGGTCCTTTTTGTGTTATTCACAATCTTTCCTATAAGTTTCCAAGAGTTTGTGTCTTATTTGGGAAAATCCATTCGTTTAGGCTCTAAAATATGCATTGCATGTTATTGGTGCTTTTGGTGAATCAACGAATGTTAGTCTTTTTTGTGTTATTCACAATCTTTTCGATAAGCTTCTAATTGTTGTGTTGTATTTTGGACAAATCCATTCGTTTAGACTCTAAAACATGCTTTGCACGTTATTGGTGCTTTTGCTGAATCAACGAATGTTAGTCCGTTTTTGTTATTCACAATCTTTCCTATAAGCTTTTAAAAGTTGTGTCTTATTTTGGGCAAATCCATTCGTTTAGGCTCTAAAACATGCATTGCAAGTTATTGGTGCTCTTGCTGAATCTACGAATGTTGGTCCTATTTGTGTTATTCACAATCTATCCTATAAGCTTCCAAGAATTGTGTCTTATTTTGGGCTAATCCATTCGTTTAGGCTCTAAAACATGCATTGCAAGTTATTGGTGGTTTGGTGAATCAACGAATGTTAGTCCTTTTTGTGTTATTCACAATCTTTCCGATCAGCTTCCAAGAGTTGTGTTGTTTTTTTTTCAAATCCATTCGTTTAGACTCTAAAACATGCTTTGCACGATAATGGTGCTTTTGCTGAATCAACGAATGATGGTCCTTTTGAGTTTTCACAATCTTTCCTATAAGCTTCCAAGAGTTGTGTTGTTTTTTTTTTTCAAATCCATTCGTTTAGGCTCTAAAACATGCATTGCACGTTATGGGTGCTTTTGCTGAATCAACAAAGGCTTGTCCTTTTTGTGTTATTCACAATCTTTCCTATTATCTTCCAAGAGTTGTGTCGTATTTTGGGCAAAGCCATTCGTTTAGGCTCTAAAACAACATGCATTGCACGTTATTGGTGCTTTGGGTGAATCAACGAATGTTGGTCCTTTTTGTGTTATTCACAATCTTTCCTATAAGTTTCCAAGAGTTTGTGTCTTATTTTGGAAAATCCATTCGTTTATGCTCTAAAATATGCATTGCATGTTAATGGTGCTTTTGGTGAATCAACGAATGTTAGTCTTTTTTGTGTTATTCACAATCTTTTCTATAAGCTTCCAATTGTTGTGTTTTATTTTGGACAAATCCATTCGTTTAGACTCTAAAACATGCTTTGCACGTTATTGGTGCTTTTGCTGAATCAACGAATGTTAGTCCTTTTTTGTTATTCACAATCTTTCCTATAAGCTTCTAAAAGTTGTCTTATTTTGGGCAAATCCATTCGTTTAGTCTCTAAAACAAGCATTGCAAGTTATTGGTGCTTTTGCTAAATCGACGAATGTTGGTCCTTTTTGTGCTATTCACAATCTATCCTATAAGCTTCCAAGAATTGTGTCTTATTTTGGGCTAATCCATTCGTTTAGGCTCTAAAACATGCATTGCAAGTTATTGGTGGTTTGGTGAATCAACGAATGTTAGTCCTTTTTGTGTTATTCACAATCTTTCCGATAAGCTTCCAAGAGTTGTGTTGTTTTTTTTTCAAATCCATTCGTTTAGACTCTAAAACATGCTTGGCACGATATTGGTGCTTTTGCTGAATCAACGAATGATGGTCCTTTTGTGTTTTCACAATCTTTCCTATAAGCTTCCAAGAGTTGTGTTGTTTTTTTTTTCAAATCCATTCGTTTAGGCTCTAAAACATGCATTGCAAGTTATTGGTGCTTTTGGTGATTCAACGAATGTTTGTCCTGTTTGAGTTATTTAGAATCTTTCCTATAAGCTTCCAAAAGTTGTCTCTTATCCATTCGTTTAGGCTCTAAATCATGCATTGCTCGTTATTGGTGCTTTTAATAAACCAACAAATGTTATTCCTTTTTGTGTTATTCACAATCTTTCGAATAAGTTTCCAAGATTAGTGTCTTACTTTCGGCTAATCAATCCGTTTACGCTGTAAAACATGCATTGCAAGTTATTGGTGCTTTTGGTGAATCAACGATTGTTAGTCATTTTTGTGTTATTCACAATGTTTTCTATAAGCTTCCAAGAGTTGTGTCGTATTTTGGGCAAATCCATACGTTTAGGCTCTAAAACATGCATTGCACGTTATTGGTGGTTTTGGTGAATCAACGGATGTTGGTGCTTTTTGTGTTATTCACAATCTTTCCTATAAGTTTCCAAGAGTTTGTGTCTTATTTTGGAAAATCCATTCGTTTAGGCTCTAAAATATGCATTGCATGTTATTGGTGCTTTTGGTGAATCAACGAATGTTAGTCCTTTTTGTGTTATTCACAATCTTTCCGATAAGCTTCCAAGAGTTGTGTTGTTTTTTTTCAAATCCATTCGTTTAGACTCTAAAACATGCTTTGCACGATATTGGTGCTTTTGCTGAATCAACGAATGATGGTCCTTTTGTGTTATTCACAATCTTTCCAATAAGCTTCCAAGAGTTGTGTCTTATTTTGGCAAATCAAGTCGTTTAGGCTCTAAAACATGCATTGCAAGTTATTGGTGCTTTTGGTGAATCAACGAATGTTTTTCCTTTTTGTGTTATTTAGAATCTTTCCTATAAGCTTCCAAGAGTTGTCTCTTATCCATTCGTTTAGGCTCTAAACCATGCATTGCTCGTTATTGGTGCTTTTAATAAACCAACGAATGTTATTCCTTTTTGTGTTATTCACAATCTTTCCAATAAGTTTCCAAGATTAGTGTCTTATTTTCGGCTAATCAATCCGTTTACGCTGTAAAACATGCATTGCAAGTTATTGGTGCTTTTGGTGAATAAACGATTGTGAGTCATTTTTGTGTTATTCACAATGTTTCCTATAAGCTTCCAAGAGTTGTGTCGTATTTTGGGCAGATCCATACGTTTAGGCTCTAAAACATGCATTGCACGTTATTGGTGGTTTTGGTGAATCAACGAATGTTGGTGCTTTTTGTGTTATTCACAATCTTTCCAACAAGCTTCCAAGAGATTTGTCTTATTTTGGGCAAATCCATTCGTTTAGGCTCTAAAATATGCATTGCATGTTATTGGTGCTTTTGGTGAATCAACTAATGTTAGTCTTTTTTGTGTTATTCACAATCTTTTCTATAAGCTTCTAATAGTTGTGTTGTATTTTGGACAAATCCATTCGTTTAGACTCTAAAAATGCTTTGCACGTTATTGGTGCTTTTGCTGAATCAACGAATGTTAGTCCTTTTTTGTTATTCACAATCTTTCCTATAAGCTTCTAAAAGTTGTGTCTTATTTTGGGCAAATCCATTCGTTTAGGATCTAAAACATGCATTACAAGTTATTGGTGCTTTTGCTGAATCTACGAATGTTGGTCCTTTTTGTGTTATTCACAATCTATCCTATAAGCTTCCAAGAATTGTGTCTTATTTTGGGCTAATCCATTCGTTTAGGCTCTAAAACATGCATTGCAAGTTATTGGTGGTTTGGTGAATCAACGAATGTTAGTCCTTTTTGTGTTATTCACAATCTTTCCGATAATCTTCCAACAGTTGTGTTGTTTTTTTTTTTCAAATCCATTCGTTTAGGCTCTAAAACATGCATTGCACGTTATGGGTGCTTTTGGTGAATCAACAAAGGCTTGTCCTTTTTGTGTTATTCACAATCTTTCCTATTATCTTCCAAGAGTTTTTTTTTTTTTTTTTAAAGAAACCGAAACTTTCATAGAATCAAAAGCAAGAGTTAGTCGAGATAGTCCAAAATGGACTCTCGACGCTTACAAAAAATCAAAGCAAACATCAAAAAAGCTCAAAAAAGGAACTAATGAGGGAACCTTAAGTAAGGAACACCTCGACAATCAAGCAAAGCTAAACCAATCACTTTACGACTACATCTATCACTACCAAAACTATCAAAGGTCTTCAAATCACAAGCTTCATTAGCCAATAGATCAGCTACTGAATTTCCTTCCCGAAAGATATGCGACACCTTCACTTCCATTTGACAAAGAAGCACCCGAATCCTTTGCAGCAAAGCGGCGATCTTCCAATTCCCACAACCGCCCGAAGCCACCAACGTCACCAACACTTGTGCATCCAATTCAACATGAACCCTTAAAAAACCCTTAAAAAACACAACTCCAGACCACGCAACAGCCCCCAAGCTTCCGCCTCCATATTGGTACCAATACCAAAATAGTGATGAAAAGCAAAAAGAATATTGCCCTCATGATCCCGAACAACACCACCACCAGCAGCCTCCCCCGGATTCCCCCTAGAACAACCATCCGTGTTTAACTTTACCCAAGGAAACCTCGGACAACGCCAAACCACCACCTTAATCTCCTTACCACTCGGTCCCACTCTTTGAAACTTCCACAACTTCCCAACCTCAAAATGGCCCGACCAGCCAATCTTAACCCCAATAAGACGAATCGTATCAACGTATCTCAACACCTTTCCAATGATCTTAGACGGCACAATGCGAATCATCCTATGCTTCGAGTCATTACGAGCAGCCCATAAAAACCAAATGATCAAAACCGGAATCAGGCCCCGAACATGACCCGGCTTGACCCCACTCAACCATCCAACCTTTGCCTCATTCAATGTACAAAGCACATTGACATTGAAGAGGCCCCCAAAAAAACTCCAAACATGCCGAGCCGCCGCCCCTGACCAAATAATATGATCAATCGACTCCACCTCTCGACAACATTGGCTCTTAGAAGCCAAACAAACACCATTAGCCTGAAGATTACTATCAGAAGGAATCCACCCAAAGTGCAACTTCCAACAAAAAAACGAAATATGAGGCATAATCGATTTATGCCAAAACCACTTAGCCTCATTCACCGGTTCATTTGGAGTTCTCACCAACTCCCACGCAGATTTTGCCGAGAAACATCCATTAGAAGAAGGTTTCCACACCGGAACATCCTTCTTCTCCACACTCGGCCGAATCTCCAAAATAGACTCAACCAAATCCTCGGTTTGCCTCTCCCTTAAGAGCGCCACATTCCAACGGCCATCAACCAAAAAATCAGCAACTCGAGCATCCACTGGACCCCTAACCCTTTGACGTGAAGCTAATGTCTCCGGGCCACACCAATGGTCATGCCAAAACGAGATATGACCTTCTCCAACAAGCCAAAAAATCTGCTTTTGAGCAGCCTCCCTCGCCTCCACAAGCCGTTTCCAAACCAAAGAACTATGGGACGTCGCCCGAGCCAGCCAAGGAGACGCCCTTTTACAATAATACCCATGCAAACAAGACGCCCAAAGGCTGTCCATTTTCCGAAACCTCCACCAAAGCTTAATCGAGAAAGATTCCACCACATCCCAAAGAGACCGAAAGCCCAAGCCACCCTCAAAAACCGGCTTGCACACCTTCTTCCAAGATGCCCAATGCATCCGCTTTCTTGTCTCAAAATCACCCCATAAAAACCTCGCAAAAATTCCATGCATTTTTTTGATCACCCCCTTAGTAGGACGCATCACCTGGAAAAAATAGACAGGAATAGTGCTCAATGTTGATTTAATGAGTGTAATCCTACCTCCAGGAGACAACAAATTTAGATTCCAGCCATTCAAATGACCCCTAATCTTATCAATAATCCCCTCAAAATGGACAGCCCTACTACGTCCCACAAAAAGAGGCACTCCAAGATAAGTTAAAGGCAAACTCGTTGGTGAAAAACCGGACAGATTATCTTCCAAGAGTTGTGTCGTATTTTGGGCAAAGCCATTCGTTTAGGCTCTAAAACAACATGCATTGCACGTTATTGGTGCTTTGGGTGAATCAACGAATGTTGGTCCTTTTTGTGTTATTCACAATCTTTCCTATAAGTTTCCAAGAGTTTGTGTCTTATTTGGGAAAATCCATTCGTTTAGGCTCTAAAATATGCATTGCATGTTATTGGTGCTTTTGGTGAATCAACGAATGTTAGTCTTTTTTGTGTTATTCACAATCTTTTCGATAAGCTTCTAATTGTTGTGTTGTATTTTGGACAAATCCATTCGTTTAGACTCTAAAACATGCTTTGCACGTTATTGGTGCTTTTGCTGAATCAACGAATGTTAGTCCGTTTTTGTTATTCACAATCTTTCCTATAAGCTTCTAAAAGTTGTGTCTTATTTTGGGCAAATCCATTCGTTTAGGCTCTAAAACATGCATTGCAAGTTATTGGTGCTCTTGCTGAATCTCCGAATGTTGGTCCTATTTGTGTTATTCACAATCTATCCTATAAGCTTCCAAGAATTGTGTCTTATTTTGGGCTAATCCATTCGTTTAGGCTCTAAAACATGCATTGCAAGTTATTGGTGGTTTGGTGAATCAACGAATGTTAGTCCTTTTTGTGTTATTCACAATCTTTCCGATAAGCTTCCAAGAGTTGTGTTGTTTTTTTTTCAAATCCATTCGTTTAGACTCTAAAACATGCTTGGCACGATATTGGTGCTTTTGCTGAATCAACGAATGATGGTCCTTTTGTGTTTTCACAATCTTTCCTATAAGCTTCCAAGAGTTGTGTTGTTTTTTTTTTCAAATCCATTCGTTTAGGCTCTAAAACATGCATTGCAAGTTATTGGTGCTTTTGGTGAATCAACGAATGTTTGTCCTTTTTGTGTTATTCACAATCTTTCCTATTATCTTCGAAGAGTTGTGTCGTATTTTGGGCAAAGCCATTCGTTTAGGCTCTAAAACAACATGCATTGCACGTTATTGGTGCTTTGGGTGAATCAACGAATGTTGGTCCTTTTTGTGTTATTCACAATCTTTCCTATAAGTTTCCAAGAGTTTGTGTCTTATTTTGGAAAATCCATTCGTTTAGGCTCTAAAATATGCATTGCATGTTATTGGTGCTTTTGGTGAATCAACGAATGTTAGTCTTTTTTGTGTTATTCACAATCTTTTCTACAAGCTTCCAATTGTTGTGTTTTATTTTGGACAAATCCATTCGTTTAGACTATAAAACATGCTTTGCACGTTATTGGTGCTTTTGCTGAATCAACGAATGTTAGTCCTTTTTTGTTATTCACAATCTTTCCTATAAGCTTCTAAAAGTTGTGTCTTATTTTGGGCAAATCCATTCGTTTAGGATCTAAAACATGCATTACAAGTTATTGGTGCTTTTGCTGAATCTACGAATGTTGGTCCTTTTTGTGCTATTCACAATCTATCCTATAAGCTTCCAAGAATTGTGTCTTATTTGGGCTAATCCATTCGTTTAGGCTCTAAAACATGCATTGCAAGTTATTGGTGGTTCGGTGAATCAACGAATGTTAGTCCTTTTTGTGTTATTCACAATCTTTCCGATAAGCTTCCAGGAGTAGTGTTGTTTTTTTTCAAATCCATTCGTTTAGACTCTAAAACATGCTTTGCACGATATTGGTGCTTTTGCTGAATCAACGAATGATGGTCCTTTTGTGTTATTCACAATCTTTCCAATAAGCTTCCAAGAGTTGTGTCTTATTTTGGCAAATCAAGTCGTTTAGGCTCTAAAACATGCATTGCAAGTTATTGGTGCTTTTGGTGAATCAACGAATGTTTTTCCTTTTTGTGTTATTTAGAATCTTTCCTATAAGCTTCCAAGAGTTGTCTCTTATCCATTCGTTTAGGCTCTAAACCATGCATTGCTCGTTATTGGTGCTTTTAATAAACCAACGAATGTTATTCCTTTTTGTGTTATTCACAATCTTTCCAATAAGTTTCCAAGATTAGTGTCTTATTTTCGGCTAATCAATCCGTTTACGCTGTAAAACATGCATTGCAAGTTATTGGTGCTTTTGGTGAATAAACGATTGTGAGTCAGTTTTGTGTTATTCACAATGTTTCCTATAAGCTTCCAAGAGTTGTGTCGTATTTTGGGCAAAGCCATTCGTTTAGGCTCTAAAACAACATGCATTGCACGTTATTGGTGCTTTGGGTGAATCAACGAATGTTGGTCCTTTTTGTGTTATTCACAATCTTTCCTATAAGTTTCCAAGAGTTTGTGTCTTATTTTGGAAAATCCATTCGTTTAGGCTCTAAAATATGCATTGCATGTTATTGGTGCTTTTGGTGAATCAAATAATGTTAGTCTTTTTTGAGTTATTCACAATCTTTTCTATAAGCTTCTAATAGTTGTGTTGTATTTTGGACAAATCCATTCGTTTAGACTCTAAAAATGCTTTGCACGTTATTGGTGCTTTTGCTGAATCAACGAATGTTAGTCCTTTTTTGTTATTCACAATCTTTCCTATAAGCTTCTAAAAGTTGTGTCTTATTTTGGGCAAATCCATTCGTTTAGGATCTAAAACATGCATTACAAGTTATTGGTGCTTTTGCTGAATCTACGAATGTTGGTCCTTTTTGTGTTATTCACAATCTATCCTATAAGCTTCCAAGAATTGTGTCTTATTTTGGGCTAATCTATTCGTTTAGGCTCTAAAACATGCATTGCAAGCTATTGGTGGTTTGGTGAATCAACGAATGTTAGTCCTTTATGTGTTATTCACAATCTTTTCGATAAGCTTCCAAGAGTTGTGTTGTTTTTTTTTTCAAATCCATTCGTTTAGGCTCTAAAACATGCATTGCACGTTATGGGTGCTTTTGGTGAATCAACAAAGGCTTGTCCTTTTAGTGTTATTCACAATCTTTCCTATTATCTTCCAAGAGTTGTGTCGTATTTTGGGCAAAGCCATTCGTTTAGGCTCTAAAACAACATGCATTGCACGTTATTGGTGCTTTGGGTGAATCAACGAATGTTGGTCCTTTTGTGTTATTCACAATCTTTCCTATAAGTTTCCAAGAGTTTGTGTCTTATTTGGGAAAATCCATTCGTTTAGGCTCTAAAATATGCATTGCATGTTATTGGTGCTTTTGGTGAATCAACGAATGTTAGTCTTTTTTGTGTTATTCACAATCTTTTCTATAAGCTTCCAATTGTTGTGTTTTATTTTGGACAAATCCATTCGTTTAGACTCTAAAACATGCTTTGCACGTTATTGGTGCTTTTGCTGAATCAACGAATGTTAGTCCGTTTTTGTTATTCACAATCTTTCCTATAAGCTTCTAAAAGTTTTTTTTTTAAAAAAGAAACCGAAACTTTCATAGAATCAAAAGCAAGAGTTAGTCGAGATAGTCCAAAATGGACTCTCGACGCTTACAAAAAATCAAAGCAAACATCTAAAAAGCTCAAAAAAGGAACTAATGAGGGAACCTTAAGTAAGGAACACCTCGACAATCAAGCAAAGCTAAACCAATCACTTTACGACTACATCTATCACTACCAAAACTATCAAAGGTCTTCAAATCACAAGCTTCATTAGCCAATAGATCAGCTACTGAATTTCCTTCCCGAAAGATATGCGACACCTTCACTTCCATTTGACAAAGAAGCACCCGAATCCTTTGCAGCAAAGCGGCGATCTTCCAATTCCCACAACCGCCCGAAGCCACCAACGTCACCAACACTTGTGCATCCAATTCAACATGAACCCTTAAAAAACCCTTAAAAAACACAACTCCAGACCACGCAACAGCCCCCAAGCTTCCGCCTCCATATTGGTACCAATACCAAAATAGTGATGAAAAGCAAAAAGAATATTGCCCTCATGATCCCGAACAACACCACCACCAGCAGCCTCCCCCGGATTCCCCCTAGAACAACCATCCGTGTTTAACTTTACCCAAGGAAACCTCGGACAACGCCAAACCACCACCTTAATCTCCTTACCACTCGGTCCCACTCTTTGAAACTTCCACAACTTCCCAACCTCAAAATGGCCCGACCAGCCAATCTTAACCCCAATAAGACGAATCGTATCAACGTATCTCAACACCTTTCCAATGATCTTAGACGGCACAATGCGAATCATCCTATGCTTCGAGTCATTACGAGCAGCCCATAAAAACCAAATGATCAAAACCGGAATCAGGCCCCGAACATGACCCGGCTTGACCCCACTCAACCATCCAACCTTTGCCTCATTCAATGTACAAAGCACATTGACATTGAAGAGGCCCCCAAAAAAACTCCAAACATGCCGAGCCGCCGCCCCTGACCAAATAATATGATCAATCGACTCCACCTCTCGACAACATTGGCTCTTAGAAGCCAAACAAACACCATTAGCCTGAAGATTACTATCAGAAGGAATCCACCCAAAGTGCAACTTCCAACAAAAAAACGAAATATGAGGCATAATCGATTTATGCCAAAACCACTTAGCCTCATTCACCGGTTCATTTGGAGTTCTCACCAACTCCCACGCAGATTTTGCCGAGAAACATCCATTAGAAGAAGGTTTCCACACCGGAACATCCTTCTTCTCCACACTCGGCCGAATCTCCAAAATAGACTCAACCAAATCCTCGGTTTGCCTCTCCCTTAAGAGCGCCACATTCCAACGGCCATCAACCAAAAAATCAGCAACTCGAGCATCCACTGGACCCCTAACCCTTTGACGTGAAGCTAATGTCTCCGGGCCACACCAATGGTCATGCCAAAACGAGATATGACCTTCTCCAACAAGCCAAAAAATCTGCTTTTGAGCAGCCTCCCTCGCCTCCACAAGCCGTTTCCAAACCAAAGAACTATGGGACGTCGCCCGAGCCAGCCAAGGAGACGCCCTTTTACAATAATACCCATGCAAACAAGACGCCCAAAGGCTGTCCATTTTCCGAAACCTCCACCAAAGCTTAATCGAGAAAGATTCCACCACATCCCAAAGAGACCGAAAGCCCAAGCCACCCTCAAAAACCGGCTTGCACACCTTCTTCCAAGATGCCCAATGCATCCGCTTTCTTGTCTCAAAATCACCCCATAAAAACCTCGCAAAAATTCCATGCATTTTTTTGATCACCCCCTTAGTAGGACGCATCACCTGGAAAAAATAGACAGGAATAGTGCTCAATGTTGATTTAATGAGTGTAATCCTACCTCCAGGAGACAACAAATTTAGATTCCAGCCATTCAAATGACCCCTAATCTTATCAATAATCCCCTCAAAATGGACAGCCCTACTACGTCCCACAAAAAGAGGCACTCCAAGATAAGTTAAAGGCAAACTCGTTGGTGAAAAACCGGACAGATTATCTTCCAAGAGTTGTGTCGTATTTTGGGCAAAGCCATTCGTTTAGGCTCTAAAACAACATGCATTGCACGTTATTGGTGCTTTGGGTGAATCAACGAATGTTGGTCCTTTTTGTGTTATTCACAATCTTTCCTATAAGTTTCCAAGAGTTTGTGTCTTATTTGGGAAAATCCATTCGTTTAGGCTCTAAAATATGCATTGCATGTTATTGGTGCTTTTGGTGAATCAACGAATGTTAGTCTTTTTTGTGTTATTCACAATCTTTTCGATAAGCTTCTAATTGTTGTGTTGTATTTTGGACAAATCCATTCGTTTAGACTCTAAAACATGCTTTGCACGTTATTGGTGCTTTTGCTGAATCAACGAATGTTAGTCCGTTTTTGTTATTCACAATCTTTCCTATAAGCTTCTAAAAGTTGTGTCTTATTTTGGGCAAATCCATTCGTTTAGGCTCTAAAACATGCATTGCAAGTTATTGGTGCTCTTGCTGAATCTCCGAATGTTGGTCCTATTTGTGTTATTCACAATCTATCCTATAAGCTTCCAAGAATTGTGTCTTATTTTGGGCTAATCCATTCGTTTAGGCTCTAAAACATGCATTGCAAGTTATTGGTGGTTTGGTGAATCAACGAATGTTAGTCCTTTTTGTGTTATTCACAATCTTTCCGATAAGCTTCCAAGAGTTGTGTTGTTTTTTTTTCAAATCCATTCGTTTAGACTCTAAAACATGCTTGGCACGATATTGGTGCTTTTGCTGAATCAACGAATGATGGTCCTTTTGTGTTTTCACAATCTTTCCTATAAGCTTCCAAGAGTTGTGTTGTTTTTTTTTTCAAATCCATTCGTTTAGGCTCTAAAACATGCATTGCAAGTTATTGGTGCTTTTGGTGAATCAACGAATGTTTGTCCTTTTTGTGTTATTCACAATCTTTCCTATTATCTTCCAAGAGTTGTGTCGTATTTTGGGCAAAGCCATTCGTTTAGGCTCTAAAACAACATGCATTGCACGTTATTGGTGCTTTGGGTGAATCAACGAATGTTGGTCCTTTTTGTGTTATTCACAATCTTTCCTATAAGTTTCCAAGAGTTTGTGTCTTATTTTGGAAAATCCATTCGTTTAGGCTCTAAAATATGCATTGCATGTTATTGGTGCTTTTGGTGAATCAACGAATGTTAGTCTTTTTTGTGTTATTCACAATCTTTTCTACAAGCTTCCAATTGTTGTGTTTTATTTTGGACAAATCCATTCGTTTAGACTATAAAACATGCTTTGCACGTTATTGGTGCTTTTGCTGAATCAACGAATGTTAGTCCTTTTTTGTTATTCACAATCTTTCCTATAAGCTTCTAAAAGTTGTGTCTTATTTTGGGCAAATCCATTCGTTTAGGATCTAAAACATGCATTACAAGTTATTGGTGCTTTTGCTGAATCTACGAATGTTGGTCCTTTTTGTGCTATTCACAATCTATCCTATAAGCTTCCAAGAATTGTGTCTTATTTGGGCTAATCCATTCGTTTAGGCTCTAAAACATGCATTGCAAGTTATTGGTGGTTCGGTGAATCAACGAATGTTAGTCCTTTTTGTGTTATTCACAATCTTTCCGATAAGCTTCCAGGAGTTGTGTTGTTTTTTTTCAAATCCATTCGTTTAGACTCTAAAACATGCTTTGCACGATATTGGTGCTTTTGCTGAATCAACGAATGATGGTCCTTTTGTGTTATTCACAATCTTTCCAATAAGCTTCCAAGAGTTGTGTCTTATTTTGGCAAATCAAGTCGTTTAGGCTCTAAAACATGCATTGCAAGTTATTGGTGCTTTTGGTGAATCAACGAATGTTTTTCCTTTTTGTGTTATTTAGAATCTTTCCTATAAGCTTCCAAGAGTTGTCTCTTATCCATTCGTTTAGGCTCTAAACCATGCATTGCTCGTTATTGGTGCTTTTAATAAACCAACGAATGTTATTCCTTTTTGTGTTATTCACAATCTTTCCAATAAGTTTCCAAGATTAGTGTCTTATTTTCGGCTAATCAATCCGTTTACGCTGTAAAACATGCATTGCAAGTTATTGGTGCTTTTGGTGAATAAACGATTGTGAGTCATTTTTGTGTTATTCACAATGTTTCCTATAAGCTTCCAAGAGTTGTGTCGTATTTTGGGCAAATCCATACGTTTAGGCTCTAAAACATGCATTGCAGGTTATTGGTGGTTTTGGTGAATCAACGAATGTTGGTGCTTTTTGTGTTATTCACAATCTTTCCAACAAGCTTCCAAGAGATTTGTCTTATTTTGGGCAAATCCATTCGTTTAGGCTCTAAAATATGCATTGCATGTTATTGGTGCTTTTGGTGAATCAAATAATGTTAGTCTTTTTTGTGTTATTCACAATCTTTTCTATAAGCTTCTAATAGTTGTGTTGTATTTTGGACAAATCCATTCGTTTAGACTCTAAAAATGCTTTGCACGTTATTGGTGCTTTTGCTGAATCAACGAATGTTAGTCCTTTTTTGTTATTCACAATCTTTTCTATAAGCTTCTAAAAGTTGTGTCTTATTTTGGGCAAATCCATTCGTTTAGGATCTAAAACATGCATTACAAGTTATTGGTGCTTTTGCTGAATCTACGAATGTTGGTCCTTTTTGTGTTATTCACAATCTATCCTATAAGCTTCCAAGAATTGTGTCTTATTTTGGGCTAATCTATTCGTTTAGGCTCTAAAACATGCATTGCAAGCTATTGGTGGTTTGGTGAATCAACGAATGTTAGTCCTTTATGTGTTATTCACAATCTTTTCGATAAGCTTCCAAGAGTTGTGTTGTTTTTTTTTTCAAATCCATTCGTTTAGGCTCTAAAACATGCATTGCACGTTATGGGTGCTTTTGGTGAATCAACAAAGGCTTGTCCTTTTAGTGTTATTCACAATCTTTCCTATTATCTTCCAAGAGTTGTGTCGTATTTTGGGCAAAGCCATTCGTTTAGGCTCTAAAACAACATGCATTGCACGTTATTGGTGCTTTGGGTGAATCAACGAATGTTGGTCCTCCTTTTGTGTTATTCACAATCTTTCCTATAAGTTTCCAAGAGTTTGTGTCTTATTTGGGAAAATCCATTCGTTTAGGCTCTAAAATATGCATTGCATGTTATTGGTGCTTTTGGTGAATCAACGAATGTTAGTCTTTTTTGTGTTATTCACAATCTTTTCTATAAGCTTCCAATTGTTGTGTTTTATTTTGGACAAATCCATTCGTTTAGACTCTAAAACATGCTT